>JAQZBX010056693.1:0-18137 GCA_029593785.1 Cabassous unicinctus
CCTAATAGCTAGCAATGTCGAGCATTTTTTCATGTGCTTTTTAGCCATTTGTATTTTTTCCTTGGAGAAGTGTCTTTTCAGGTCACTTGCCCATTTTTTAAATGGGTTGTTTGTCTTTTTATTTTTGAGATGTAGGATTTCTTTATATATGCAGGATATTAGTCTCCTATCAGATATATGATTGCCAAATATTTTCTCCCATTGGGTCGGCTGCCATCTGTGAGATGGTAATAATAATACCAACCTCATGAAATTAATGGGTTAATAATATGAGTCAATATATGTTAAGTGCTTATAACAGTGTCTGGTCCATTGTAAACATTTTATAAGTTTTGTGTTGCTTTTTGTTATTTTATTTTGAAGGAATAAATATTAAACAGATTTGGGATTATTTTGCTTCTAGAATTAGTAGAAGCTTCATTTCTTCTGGGTCAGGACCTCTGTGGATTTTGTCCTGGTCCAGATACCATAGGTACCTCCTTGCATAACCAACTCTGTTACATCAATTTTTCTTTGAATTCAGGCTTTGGCATTATTGATTTTTTGAGATATTATTCAGCCTTTGGAAGTCCTGTAGGTAGCCAAGTTTCAGATGATGTGGAGGAATTCAGGGTTCTGAGTTCAACAAAATTGTGATTGAATTCCATCTCACTAGTTGATATACAAAACATACATTTCACAATCAGTGTTTTATTTTAATTTCAGTTTATATGTGCAGTGAAATGAAATACCTATTTCTTCAGTTATCTTAAGCATTAGATGAGGTTATGAGTACAAAGCATCCATGGGAGTACGTGGAACTTAGTAGGTGCTTATAAATGTTAGTTTTGCTGCTTTCCTCATGTCTTCATCAGTATCATATTTCTATCTGATTTTTTTTAAAAGTGTGTGATATGTATTTATTACTTCAACGCAAGTAGATACTATATTAAAAGGCCATAAGAAATTGCATATTTCTCAGAAAGAACCCAGTAAAATTAATGCAGAATGGGCCTGATCAGCATTGTGAAAATTTTAATTTAATAGTCTTAATGTATCCAAATCAAAACGAGATTTAAGAAATGCCCAAAATTTAATGAATTTTTAAAGGGCATATAAAAGAACTGTAGTATAATAATTTACAAATGTATTAGAAGTTATTATTTATTTATTATAATGTGCAGGCCTTATGCTATGAAATCATTGTCTTGTTTAATTCTCATAAGAGTCTTATGATGTATGTAACTGTTATTCTTTCTTTCCCAAAGAGTTTAATGAAGCTTAGATAAAGAAGTTACCCAAAGTCACAAGCTGTCATGAGTGAATGATATAGTTTTTGAATCCACGTGGCATGGCTCCATAGCCTACACATTTGAATACTTTGTAGTTGAGAGAGATAGGCATTAAAAAATAAACATATTTTTAAAAAATAAATTCAGTGTAAAAGTGCTAAAAAAAAAAAGTGAAACAAGTGATGTGATATAGAGGGGCTCAGGGTGGCAGGAGGCCACTTTAGACTGGGTGTCACAACCCAAGAACAAGAGTTTATCGATTTTATTTAACCATGTCCTGGGATGAGAGACAATTAGCTAAAAAGACATTAGCAAAACCATTAAAGGACTGACTGTTGTAGTGAGAGGGGAATTTTATTTGACTTGTGTAAGTATCACGATATGCTCTCATCTATTCTGACTTGAAGATCATCAAAAGCTTAACATAATTGTTAATAATTCAATGCACATAAAATCAGGAGGAATAGAAATAAAACTAATGAACTGAAGCAAACTTCTTCACCTAATATATTTTGTGTGTCCTTTCTGGCATCTTCTCTCTTTAGCAGACTCTTTGGTAAAGGTCACAGCATTGAGCTCTACTTTGTCTCTTCATGTCCTACTTCTCATTTCTTTTTTTTGAAATTTGGCCATTGTATTTTATTTATTTTTTATTTTTGTTTTTAAAAAGATATTTAGATTACATAAATGTTACATAAAAATTATAGTGCATTCCAGTATGCCATGCTCCCCACACCGTCTACATTTACCCACATTCACAACATCCTTCATTAGTGTGGTACATTAATTGCAATTGATGAACACATTTTGGAGCATTGCCACTAAGCATGGAATATAGTTTACATTGTAGTCTACACTCTCTCCCATTTAACTCTGTAGGTTATGGCCGGATATATAATGACCTGTACCTGTTATTGTAATGTCATTCAGGATGATTCCCAAGTCCCAAAAATGCCCCCCGCCCATTACACCTGTTCTTCCTTCTCCCTGACCCTAGAACATCCATGGGTCACTGCCTCCAAAACAATGGTATTTCTTCCATTGCTAGAATCACAATAATTCTATAGTAAAAAACTAGTAAATTTATTTTATTCCATAGTTTTTTTCCCAATCCTGAGGACTCTGGGATGGTGATGCCCACTCTAACATCAACTGTGGTTCCCACACATCCGATGGATGGGACCCTACTGCCCACAGCTGCAGGGACTTTCGGCTCCCGGCATGTTGTTTGTCCACCACCTCCTCCCCGTTAGCCATCCTGAGTGAGTCCATTGAACTGGAGAGTAGGCGTTGCAACTCCGTCGAGATCCAGGGCTTAGCTGGCACATGGACAGCCGATGTATCCCCCCTCACTGACACCCCATACCCATGATCTTCCCCTGCCACAGTTGTAGCCCTTCTGTGATCCAAAACTTCTCCAAAAATGAAGCCAATAAAATAGCCACATATAATTAATAAGAAAATGTAATAGTAATTAAAGTTTTATACATAAGCAGTAAAATAGAGAAAAATAATAAGTTAGAATAATATTTTAAAAATTGGATTTTTAAAAATAATGAAAATATATTTGAAGAAAAAAAAACTTTTTTTTTTTACGTTTTGCCTTTCATCACTGTTAGAGTTGTCCTGTATGTGCAGTGATATTTTCTTCCATTTATTCCCCTAGTGTCTTTTTTTTCTTCTTCTTCAAAGAAGTTTTAGGTCACAGCAGAGTCAAGTACAGAATACAGGGTATTCCCATATACCCCAAATCCTCCCCTTTTCCCCCTTCTCCCCATCGATAATATTTTATATGTGGATGGTACATTTGTTACAATTGATGCACAAATATTGAAACATAGCTACTAACCATCGTCAATGGTTCACATTATGGTTTACATTTTGGACCATATACTTTTATAAGAGCTGATAAAATTTAACATGGCCTGTAATCATATTTGCAAGATCATGCAGAACACTTCCATCTCCTCCAAAATGCCCCCGCTTCAATCTATTTTATTCCTTCTCCCCCTCCCCTTGGGGCCCACGGCAACCACCAGGCTTCACTCTTTGAAGGACAAGATTCATACTTACTTGCATCTTCACTGAGGGCTTGACACACTGCTCTGTCCTCCCCTATGAGGCACTACCAATGCTCTCAAGTGATGCCCATCTGTGATGGTTAGGCTAATGTGTCAACTGGGCTAGGAAATTGTGCCCAGTTGTTTGGTCAACAAGCACTGGGCTAACTGTAATACAAGGACATTTATGAACTTTAGTCACCAGGGAGTTTACTGCGTAGATAACTGATTACATCTACATCAATTAGGGAGATTACTGTCAACAATGAGTGAGGCATTATCCAATAGTTTAATGCCTTAAAAGGGGAAGTGATTTCAGCATTCAGAGATAATTTTCCAGTTCGTCTTTGGACAGCCAATGTTTCCAGGAAACTTATCAAGGACCTTCACTGGACTTTCATCAGAGCCTCTGGTTTGCAGCCTGTCTGAGGAACCTGGAATTGTGCATCCCCATGGTAACATTGAGAGACTATTATAAAATCTCATATTATTGACAGATATCTCTTGTTGATTCTGTTATCCTAGAGAACCCTAATACATCCATCCTTCTGTTTGAGAACATAGTGGGCCTCCCTAGGATGGGAGTCCAACATTTTCCCACTCATTATGTGAGTCTCTACCCAATGATGTATTTCACTATGACATAATGATCACTCACATGTTCCCTAGAAGCCTGCCCCTGATACACCCTGGTCCGAATGCCCTCCATCCAACACCCTAAACCAGTAACCCTTCCTTGACATATTGTCAAATAAGCATCTCCAACATTGTAATTTCAACCACGTACCAGCCACGTACAAGTGTTCACCTGCTCCCTCCCACAACCCTCCCTCAAGTTCCATTGACCATCTAATCCACCCTCCCCATCATGCCCCCCGTCAAACCTGCACCCCCAACCCAATATTATCACTATATCCCTGTCATGTCCCTTCACTGCACAACTGCATGCTTCCACCTTGTCATAGATTTCATCCATATGGGTGTTGGCTCACCACCTTCTTCTTAAGAGAAAGGGTGAACCTTTACTCTTGAAATTGATTCTTAGCCTAGTTTTATAGGATGCCTAAATGTTACCTCCTGAGAGCCTCCTCGTTGCTCAAATGTGGTCTCTCTCTAAGATAAACTCGGCATATAAATCCAATAACTTCCCCCCAGCATGAGACATGACTCCCAAGGATGAGCCTCCCTAGAACTGAGGGATTACTACCAAGCACCAACTAGTAATGCAAGTAGAAAAAGACCTTGACGAAAAGGGGGAAAGGGAAAGACAAATGAGTTTATATGGCTAAAAGACTTCAAAGTGAGTCAGGAGATCATTCCAAAGGTTATGCTTATGCACATCTCAGCAGGATGTCATTGACTGTCTAATTAGATGTTATCCCAAATAGTGTGGGGCTCCTGAGGACTCTGCAGACACCAAGGCACTATGGTCAGGGCAGATAGCTCAATAATTTGGTGTCTTGCCAGTAGGCCCTAATTTGGGTTTGTGGCCCCCAGTGTGTCAGAATTGGACTCAGTTGTGGTTTCCCTACACATGGCTCTTCTGTCCCTTCTTGTTTGAAACTATAGTTGGTACTGGAGTTGGTAGGTGCACATCCAAGAGACTTGCAACTACGTTTCCTTTAATCATGACATTTTTTCCCAGGTAAAAGTCATTGCATTAAGTTACAACAGCTGTGCTAAGTTAATTGGTAGAAAGAAAGCAATGTGTTTAACTAAATTGACCATAAATTCAAATTGGTCTTCTCATGGTCTATGAGACCCTGCACAATTGATCCCCAATCAAGTATTCATCACATGTGGCCATGCTTTCCCTCATTAATTATGTTCCTGTCAGGATGGCTTCATTCTAACCTTTGGGACATTACACAAACTTTTCTTGCTTCCTGAAATGCTCCTCATCTAGATCTTTACACTGTTGACTTGTCATCACTGCTAAATCTACAGTTCAATTGCCTCACCCCTTGCCTTCCCTCTCTCAGAGGACTTAATTTACTACTCATTGTAAAGACATCTCTATCTCCATGAGTTATACTCTATCACATCACTTGTTTATATTTTATTTATGGTATTTTTACAATCTGATTTACCTGATTTATTCATTTGTTGTCTCTTTTTTCCAAACTGCAATGTATTCCATGAAAGGAAAGGCAATGTCTGTCTCATTTCCTACTGTATTAGCAGTACATACAGCAAAGCTTGTTGCAGAATAAACACTTAATAAGCGTTCACTGAATAAGTGGCCATTATCTTCATTTTACCCTCTGAAGAGTAACTACATATGTAAAAAGGACCCTTGTTAACTGAAAATGACATTACAATCTTGGTGATAAATTGTAATACAGAAATTAAGATCAGTTTGGTATATCTTAACTGAAGATATAGAATCTCCTCTTGCTTAATTTGAATGGATTGAATGAATGCAATTAAAGAGTTTAAAGAATATTTGGAAGGGCTAGAGTCACAGAGTTCAGGTTCAGCAAAGAGGAATTAAATGCCAAGGCAAACCTGTACAAGATGTGGCATGATAAGGAGGGACTTGCTGCAGCACTGACACGAAGACCTTGCAGCCACTGGTCAATCTGGAAAGCTATCACTTTTGCTGACTTCAGAACCACTCTGCTATGAGCCTATCCAGATAGTGTGCTCTGCAATTAGGGCTCTAACTGGGACCTCCCTGAGCTTCCAGAAAGTGAATCCCCACAGAATAAGACTCCATGTAAGGGTTTAACTGAACTTGGAACCAGCCACTCATTCCAGTGGAAGTCAAGAATGAAAATGCTATTATGCAGAAAAGATCTGTGGAAATGTCTATTCCCTGATGGTTTAGACTCCTGTGAAGTACATGCTGCGCCAAGCTTTTGCATGTGAAATTTTTATGAGTGCAACGATTGCCAGCCTGAACTAAATGGATAGAGAAGGAGCAAATTGAAGGAAGAATGACTTGAAAGGTAAAACCATGGAAAACAAAGTCTTGACTAAAAGAAACTTCTCAGGCCAAGAGAATGAGTCCAACCCTGGAAGGGCAGGTTCACCCTTGTACTTGAAGGGGGCAGTCCCATCGGCCATGGCACTTGGGGTTGGAGGGTCCTTGAACCTTATTTTTCAGGATGACTTCTGCTGTCTCAATGCTTGGAGATGGTGGGGTCTTTGCCCTGAGGTTTGCAGAGAGCCTGGCTGCCACTCAGTGCTTGGAGAGGGTAGGGCTTGTTCTCTGGCATTAGCAGAGAGCCTGACCCACCCAGATACTCAGAGAGGATGACACTTATAGTACAGTGTTTGGGAAGAGCATGGCCACTACACAATGGCTTGGAAAGGGTAGTTCTGCCAATCCATCAGGCCCCGAGGAAAAAACATAGATGCATTGTTGACTCTCAGACCTTGAAATCTGATGAAACTTGCCCTGCTTGTTTTCAGAATTCTTTGGGAAATATGAACCCTGTTTCATTCCAATTCCTTCCTGTTGGAATGGGAATGTCTACCCTATGTCTGTCCTTTCATTGCATATTGGAAGCAGATAACTTTTTTTCTAGATTTCACAGGTCCATAGAGGAGGAATTGTGCCCCAGGACAGACCATACTGTAATTGATTTTGATAAGATTTTGAACTTAGCCCTATTACTGAAATGACTTAAGGCTTTTGGTATGTTGTGATGCAATGACTGTATTTTGTATGTAGAAAGAACATGTCTTTTGGGAGTCCAGAATGTGGTGGTTTGATTCTTTATGTACCCCAGAGAAAGATGTTCTTAAACTGAGTCCACTCCTGTGAGTGTGAACCCATTGTAAGTAGGACCTTTTAGTGAGATTACTTCAGTGAAAGATTTGTCCACCTCAGTCACGATGGGTTTTAATACTATTACTGGAATTCTTTATAAGAAAAATGAAATTCAGACAGATAGAGAGAAAATCAGAGGCAACAAGAAGCTGAAGTTCACCTGAACCAGGAAGAGCTTGTGACAGACCCACATGGAGCCCCAGACTAAGGATCCAGCAGCCAGTCCCAGAACACCAGTCATCAAGAAGAAAGCACTGCCTTGGTGACATCTTGATTTTGGACTTCCCCTAGTCTCAAAACTGTGAGCCAATTAATTCCCATTGTTTAAGCTAACTCACTGCATGGTATTTGCTTTGGCAGCTAGAAAACCAAACAGTGTTATATTCAAATATTTATCTAAAGTTTACTGAACACCTGCTGTGCAAGGCATTTGCTCTTAGTGCTGAAACAGAAAGATGAATGAATAAGATAGTCCTCAACCTTCTGCCACTAGCACAGTATAGCATATGTCACACAACAATTCTCAAGTTACTCTTATTTTTGACATATTTTGTTGGATGGAAGTTTCCTTAATTAAAAAAAAAAAAAACTTGTCTAATTTTATTTTAAATAAAATCCAAATTCTGTATCAAGATCTCTAATATGCTCAATGTTTGGTCCCTATTCATCTTTTCAGCCTCATTTTGAGTTATTTTCTCCCTTTCCTGTTGACCCTCCAGACCCAGTGATTTTTAGGAGGTTTAAACTTGCCAAACTCTTCTTAATGTTTGTCCTTCTACTTGTAACAGCATTTCTCATGGTAACAACTTCTAATTCTTTGGATCTCAGCATTAATATCAGCTATTAAAATGGTCTTCTTTAACTTTCACATCCACAGTAGAATTTGTCCACTGATTTTCTGTCATAGTACACTGTTGTCTCTATAGAAACTATCACATACTGTATTAGATTTCTAAGTCATTAGCTTGTCCTTGTAAGGTCAATCTAAACAGAATCTTTTTTTTTCTTTCTGTTTCAATAAACACTGTATCCTGATATCTTAAACCAGTACTGGCATATTATATTTTCTCAATAATTAAAAAAAAAATCAATTGCATGAATAATTAGTTCTTATATCTAAATTGACTTCCAAATTGGAAATAAAATTTTAGCACACTTTACAAAACATTAAGAAAGAATCATTTGAGTATTAAGACAAGGAAAGGAAAACTTACTATCACAAATTGGGGAAAAAAGTGATATTTCACCTTATTGCAATGAATAAGTAGGGTGATAGTCTCAACAGCAACTTAACTTCTCATGGTATGGAAGCTATTTTTTTCCTCCATGCTACATCTCCTTGATGCCAAATATGTGATTGGTCTAGAAACTTCTTTAAATATAGATGTTCTTTCAACACTGTGTAAAATCCCAGTGAATTTAATTAAGTAAGAAGCAGTTTTGGATACACTCCAAATCCAGGACTCAATATTAATTGTTGTAGTTAGAAAGGATAAAAGATCCAGTGTTCTTTACCCCTGTCAGGGAGAATATATTATCCTCTTAAGAACTGCCATTACTATATCAGGAGATGCTTTGCTAAGCTTAAAGCCCAATATAAAAAAGATTTAATACTACAAAATCTCAAGCACAACTAGTTTGTGCCATACCAACAGTCTAAAAATCTCATGTATAACTTTTTTTCCAGACCAACACAATTGAATTAAGGGCAAAGCCCTGAATTGATAATTTTCTCTTTCAAATACTAGATAAGAAGTTAGTAGGAAAAATTTCCCTGGTAAATACCTAATAGCTATCTTCTTAAGTAGATATAGGATTTCTTTGCATTTTTAATGAATTACCTTAAGAAATGAAATTTTTCCTTTAAGGTTTTCAACATAGTTTCCTTTTAAAAATATCTATAATACAAGTAATAATTTTCTGAAATATTCAGAAAATCCTGTAGAGAAATGCACACACAGAACTATGTAAAATCAAATCTATCCCCAAGGAAGAATGCAGATTTTTTCCCTCTGTGGTCATACTTGACAAGAAGAAGGATTTCCAGATGCTTATGAGTGAGTTAAAAAAAGTCTTCCTCCAGATTGGGAGGAAGGCTTCAAAAGGTAAGGCTGTGAAAGGCTAGTAGTAGAAATCACACTTATCAATTTGTGGGTATTTTCTTTTTACGTAGGAATTAATTTCATTTGAACTTGTAAGAAATGAACAGTTAAAAAAAAACTGCTGCTAGCAACACAGGAATTTTTAAGTAAATCAAAATTAGATCTCAAACCCAGGTTTATTACTTGGGCAAATTATATACATATTTAGAATTGGTTTCTTCATTTCTAAAATGGGGATTACAATATTTTCTATTATAAAAGTTAAATGTGATTCACTAAATTTGATTGTATGTATATAAATATATTTTGTTGAGTGATAAATATGTCTGTATATATGGACATAGGATCTGACAAAGTTAGGTATAACAACTGATTATAATTTTATTATTTCCTTTCTTTAATATTTTTTCCTGTTTTAATGGAATCAGTGGAATGAAAAACTTGTTTTCAACATATTTTGTTTTGCACTTCAGAGGGATATAAGCTTATGATACATTCTGATATGCAGAAATTCAAATTTTGAATCCTTTATAACAAAACAAAGAGTGAGTATCCATATTGGTCCACGCACTGTGCTACATATGCTTTCACCTCTTTTAGCTCATTAAATACTTATAAAAATCATGATAGCTGCCATCATTTAATTTTACAAAATTAAAAATATAACTAAGTGTGGAGACTATCACTTACTAATGGCCCTCCAGCTAGTTATAGAAAAATAAAATGTCTTAAAAATAGCTTTTATCAAAAGAAATGATTTTCTCTATATACAATTACTGTTTAAATCATGAAAGCAATAGAAACTTTGAGTAAGGTAAAACTGATTCTGCATTCAACTAATGATGAGGTTTATGAAAAAAAAAAACAGTAGAATAAGGCTTTTTGTTTTTAATGGCCTTTACACTAATGTTATTACTGTTGATGAAAGATCTATAAGCAAATGTAATTGTCAAGTAGCAGATAGGAGACTTCTTCAAGATAAGTTCAGTATCATTGAAAAATAAGAGGAAGAAATTAGACCTGATTTCACCCTCACCATAAAGATTTCTGGAGTAAACCTTGAGTCTAATGAGATAGTGTACTTTCTCAGATGTCTGGGAGTTTACTATTTTTGAAAGGTTTGAAACCACTTCGTGTTCCATAAACATTTTTTCCATTAAATGGATAAATGAAAGGTTAGCCTTTATAATATATCTTTTTCTGATATGTATTATTAATGTTTATAAAATTATACACTGAAATAACTATGGAAAAGCATTCTGCATACTTGAAAAATACCATAAATTCTGGACCAAAATGAGAATTGCAAAAGAATAATTAGGGGAGTTAGCAAAACAGGTCATTTACTTATTCTGTTGTGGTCCAAGGTAGGAAGATTGGATATCATTGAGTGTTTTATAAGAATCTGTTATAAGTGTTTGAACAGGGGAGTGGCATGATCAAAATCAAATTTGAGAAGAAGTTTATATGAATGCATTACCTTCCCCCCAACATGGGACATGACTCCCGGGGATGATCCTCCCTGGCAATGAGGGATTAATACCAAGGGCCAACTGGCAACATGATTGGAAAAAAACCTTGAATAAAAGGGGGAAAAGGTAAAGAGAAATGAGTTCATGTGGCTAAGAGACTTCAAAGAGAATTGGGAGGTCATCCCAGAGGTAATGCTTATGCACAACTCAGTAGGATCTCATAAAACACCAAAGTGGATATCACCCCACACAGAGGGGCTCCTGAGGGCTCTGGAGACACCCAGGTCCTATATAAGTGGGGATATACCCAGAGATTGATGCCTTATTAGTGGGCTTTTCTTTGGAATCTGTGCTCCTGAGAGTGACAGAGTTGGACTCATATAAGTCCTCCCTGCACATGGTCCATCAGTCCCTTCTAGTCAAACCTATATGTGATGCTTGAGCTTTTAGGTGTACTTCCAGAGACTGGAGCCTCTGGCCTACCTATGTGCCAGCTGTGCCTGGAATATCGGTGGACCTGCAACTCCTACCGTACAGCTCAATGAACTCATCCAAGTCACCTGGCGAAGAGATGACGATGGGCAACAGCCATCCCAGGGAATGGAGAGGGCCTGCAGCTGCAGGCAGGATAATCCCATTCACCTTAATCCATGGGATATAAGCCCTCTCTCACTTGAAGGTGGAGTGGACATTACCATCCCAGTCCCTTCAGGATTGGGGGATGAGCTATTGACTAGAGTGGACTTAATGGTATTCTGTTGTAGACATATTGTGACCCAAACAATGGAAGAAATTATAACAGTGAAGTGGAGCTGGTAGCCACTGGACATTTTTGGGGCAGGGAGGGAAAGGGCAGTTGAAATACAGGGGCTTTTTTGGGACTTGGGGGTTGTCCTGAGTGGCGTTGCAGTGACGGATGTAGGCCATTTTACATCAGCATATACCATGCAGAACTGTGTGGGAGAGTGTGTTCTACTATGTGAACTGTGGCCTACACTTGGTGGCAAGGACCCAGGATGTGTTTATCCATTGTGGGTGATGTGCCACACTGATGAAGGATGTTGGTGTGGGATGTTGTGGGAGGTGTGGGAGGTGGGGAACATGGGAATCCCTGTAATATCTGAGTAATATTTAGGTAATCTAATCACCTTTAAAATATATATATATATATATTTAAAAAAATAACATTTATGTAAGCAAAAAAAAAATTAAATTTGAAAAAGGAACCCTACAAGCTGCTGTAGGAGCACAGATTATTGGAGACATGAATGAAAACAGACAGCCCTGCAGTATCCTATTGCAGTAGGCCAGGGAGGTAGGGAAGATAATCCGAGTTTTGATATATTTTTAATATAGAGCCAACAGGATTTGTCAAAGGTAATTAATGCCAGAGGATTTAAGGAGTGAAGGATACTGTGAGATATTTATTCTTTACAATAGCATGGAAGGTGGAAATATTTATTTAGATGGAGAACAACTAGGAAGGAATAGGTTAGCGTGGAAAATTAAAAATTTAGCCTTATAAATACTGATTGGATATCAAACCAGTGATAGCCATTTGGCAGTTGTAATATATAAGCTTATACACTAGAGGAGAGATAAGGACTACGCATAGCAAATTGGGATGCTTCAGCTTTTATAGGTTAGGAAAATGAGAAATATCCAAACGAAAGACAATAGGAAGGAGGTTTCAGTGAGTTGGGAGGAAATCAAGGACAATGACCTTTGGCCTATAGTCTTCCATTCATTATTTTTCAACCTATTTTAAGTATGTAAAATACCTCAAATGGATCCTTATGTTTACACATTTGTGACTTTATACATCTTGAGCCTTTTCAAATTATTCATGTCACATATTCTCATGTTTTAGCCAATTCTCAATTCTCCTTTTGAATGTATTTAAAATATTGCTTACTTTGGGACAACTGATCTGATCACAGATTGATTTAAATGTTACTATATTTGTGCTCTTAGAATCACATGAATATTTTTATAAATAGCACTTATTACATTGCTTTGTATTTTTCCGACCTCATAAATATGTATCAAATCATTTATCATATACAACTTCGTAATCCCAATGTCCATGAATGGTTTGATAGAAACAGAGCTCCATTCACATATTTTGATTGAATAAATAAATAAAAGATTAAGCTTTTAGTACATGCAAAATATTTTCATTGTTTTATATATAAACCATTTCTAGGATCTGATAGAATCACTGATTAAAAATAGATGGAACCAAGGAACAACGTGACATACTTTATACTCCTGAGTCTCATACAGAATTCAAAGGAACAGAAAGTACTTTCTGTTATGTTCTTGTTCTTCTACATTTTGACTATGGTGGGCAATTTGCTCATTGACTTCACTGTAACTGTCAGTAAGTCCCTGGACTCACCTATGTACTTCTTTCTTGCAAGTTTATCTTCTTGGATATCATTTATGCCTCATCCCTTTCTCCCAAAATGATTTCAGACTTGTTCTTTGGACAAAATACCATAACCTTCCATGGTTGTATGATCCCACTTTTTACAGGTCACTTTGGTGGATCAGAGTTCTTTCTTCTGTTGGCCATGGCTTATGACTGCTATGTGGCCATCTGTAAGCCCTTTCATTATTTGATTATCATGAGGCAATGGGTGTGTGTTGTGCTGCTAATAGTGTCCTGGACTCGGGGTTTTCTGCACTCAGTAATTTAACTGATCTCTCTTCATGGGCTTCCCTTCTGTGGTCCCAATATCATTGATCACTTTATCTGTGACATGTACCCTTTATTAAAACTTGTCTGTACTGATATCTATGTCATTGGTCTCCTAGTGGTGACTGATGGAGGGTTGATCTGCAGTATTGTGTTTCTGCTTTTACTCATCTCTTGTGGTGTCAGTTTGCACTCCTTAAGGACCCTTAGTCAGGAAGACAGGAGGAAAGCCCTCTCCATCTGTGGTTACCATATCAGTCTGATTGTCTTCTTCTCTGTTCCATGTATTTTTATGTATGCAAGACCTGCTATAAACTTTCCTATTGACAAATCGTTGAGTGTGTTTTACACAGTCATAACACCCATGCTATTATATAGATGACAAATGCTATGAAGAAACTCTGGAAAAGAAAAGTCAGATGTAGTAGTAAATATGTGCATGATTTACAAAAAAGAGAGTCATTTTGCTTTAGGGAACATCTTCTGGAACCCAGAAATCGCCTTAAATCTGGATGCACCATTCCCTAACCTTCAAAATCATCATCATTATTAAATTTTAAAATTTACTGTTAGACTGGGTTATTAAATAACATTTTCCCTAGTATAAATTCTATAATGTCTTATTTGTCACTGCACCTAGAAAAGTATAGTAAATATATTTGTATGGAATCAATAAAAAAAGTAGTGAATTAATAATTGAAATATTTTTTACCCTTTTTCTTATTGTAAATAATTTCTACATTTTCATTATTAATCTTTCTTATCCTTAGTCTTGTATTATATAAATACTCATTTATTTTTATGCTTCTTATTATACTAGTTAAAATAGCTAACACTATGTAGGCTGTCCCCTTTATTCCATTTTAGTTGCATCATATATGATTTTTAAGTTTGCATACTTCTTTTGTTTTTTTTTAAAGAATGTGTAATAGCAATAAATAGTTTAAATAGCAACCATTCAAATTGGCATAAATTTAAAAGTAAATCTATCCACTCTTCACCAGTCTTCCAGTATTCCTGCCAGAGGAAGTCATTGATATCTATTTTCTAAAATTGTCAAGTAAAAATCCTTGCAAATACAAGCATATTTACATATATGTATATGTTTATTTGCCTTTTACTATTCAATGTCTTTAAATTCTTTTCACACCAGTTCAATTAGACCTAACTTCTCAGGATCCTTAAACTACATAAATACCTCAAAGATATTTTAAAAATTAATATAAACAATTTTCTTCATGTTGTTTCCAGTCAATTGCTATGACAAATAATTCTGTAATGAATAAATGTCTTTTTTCAAATGTGCAAGTTTGAGGTCCTAGACATGGATTTGATTTTTAGGGGGTCAAATTGAATATTTATTTAAAATTTTGATGTTGTAAGTTTTTAACATAATGTCATTCACAAGATTGTACCAACTGCGCCCCTTCATATAGTCTATGAGAATATGTTTGTCCAGTTTCTCAACAACCAGAACTTGATAAATATTTATGATATTTGACAAACTGATTAAAGAAAATATATGTAATTTTTATACTTTTTGTTATTCTTAAATATAATTATTTGAACGCACTTTTACATGTTTAAAATCCTTTCTATTTCTTTAAGTGTGAATTGCCTTTTAATACCCTTTACCAGTTTTTCCCAGTTGTTGACATTTTCCATATTAATTTTTATGAATTGACTATATACTAAATACTTTATCCCTTTTATCACTATATATGTAATTTATTATATTCCCAGCTTGTGGTTTAATTTTAATTTTTATGCTATGCAGAAAATTTTTGGCAATGTAGACTATTTTTATATTTACATATCTGATTTAGCAATTATAAATTTTTATACCTTCCTTAAAAAAAATTTTTGTTTCTCTTTTTACCAAAATATTCCTCCACATTTTTTTTGGCATTTTAAAAAAATACATTTTCTTGTATTTTATTTTACATTTAATTTTTTTATCTACCTCGTATTTTTTAAATATACATAAATATAAGGAATTAGAGAAGAATTGACTTTTAGATTTTAGTTCTTTTTCAGGATGGCTATGTTTTTTTAGTTGCATAATTACCTTTTGCCCATTGACTTGCAATCCCAGGACTCTATTTTGTTACATTTATCTTATTTTTACTGTGCCATGTCACACACATATAATTACATTAGATTTATAATATATTTTGTCTTCTGATAAGCCTAGTTCTCCCTCATTACAGTTCTTTTTCAGAATTATGTATATTCTTGCATATTTATATTTTAAATTCAATGAAAATGAATTAAAAGGCTAGCTACAAAACAAACCTTAGCTTGTATTTTCAGTGAGATTTTATTAGGAAGATTAATTTCAGAAGACTTTATATCTTTAGAAAATAGAGAATTCTTATCCATGCACATGGTTTGTCTTGATTTAGTCAAGTTTTCCTTTACTGTGCTGATTAGTCATTAATATGTACTTCCTGTCTCACTTACATTTTATATATGTCTTCTGTCATCATACATGATTCCTAAAATGCTTACCTGACACACTTGCTATAAAGGAAAACCAAAATTTTTAATGGGATGCATGTCTCAAGTCTTTGCTGAGCATCTTTTTCATGCTGCTAAAATCATCCTGCAAACAAATGCAGTGTAAGCCATTATTACCTACTACAAAGTGGCAGGTGCTAAGAAGGCATGGTCTTGGTTAATTCTCATAAGAGCCTTATGAAATAGATAACTCATATTCTTATTATCCTGAAGTGTTAACAGAAGCTCAGATAATTTCTATGTTTCCTAATTAACAAGCTAGTAAATACTTGAAATGGGATTTGAACCTTGTGGTTTGGCTCACATTTAAACACTTAAAGTTTAAACATTTAAAGGCTACACCTTTAAATACTTTCTAGTGGAGAGAGACAGGCATTAAACAAGTAAACATAATTTTAAATAAATAAATAAATTCATTGGGAAAAATGCTAACGAGAATGAAGCAGTTGAAGTGATAGAGAATGACTTAGAGCAGCAAGGGTTAAAAGACACAAGAGCAAGAATTTAATACATTTATCTAACTATGTCCAAATTTGAGTGGCAACAAACTGAGGGGGCATGAGTAAAACCACTAGAGGGAGTTTATTGGGGATTTTATTTGACCTGCATAAATATTGTTATCCATTGGCTTCTCTTTGCCTTGGAAGACCACCAACAACAATAAGTGTATAATTAATTCAGCTCTAAATTCAGATCACAAAGAAGATGAATAAAATGTATTTCCTCCAGCAACCACCTTTGCCCAGTAGCTTTGTGTGTCCTTTCTGGCAGTCTCTTAGGTGGCTTTTTGGTGCAGTTCACAGCATTGATCTCTATTTTGTTTCTTATGCCCTACTTTTCTTTTAACTTAGACAATTTCCATCTCATGTAAATTCCTTGTTTTCACTTAGAAAAGCTGATCTAAGAACATTAGTAGAAAGAAGAAGGATGAGAAGAGAGGTCAGGAAACATACACAGAGAATTGCCCAGTGTAACCATTGGGGAATTTGATGTAATTATGAATTCCAAAAATATAATTGGATCATGCCTGTAATCTGATCTGTTAATCTGGGCATGATTGAATTATTATTAGGGCATTGACTGGGCCATGTCAGTCAGTAGGGCGTTGAGCCCCATCCCCTGGTGGGTGGGGAATTGAATATAAAAGGCATGGCAAGAACAGTTTTGAGAAGCAGCCTTTGAGAAGCAGCTTTGATGTTGGAAAGAAGGCCCCAGGAGAAGAGAAGCAAACCGTTCGCCTAATCGCCTATAGCTGACCTTGTGGAGGAAACAGGAGCTAAGCCCGGAGAGAAACGCAGCCCTGGGAAGAGAGGAATCCAAGAAGCCTGAACCCTGGGCAAATGTCGGCAGCTGTCTTGCTCCAACATGTCACATTGGACTTTGGTGAGGGAAGAAACTTATGCTTTATGGCCTGGTATCTGTGGACTTCTACCCCAAATAAATACCCTTTATAAAGACCAACTCATTTTTGGTATTTCACATTAGCACCTCTTTGGCTGACTAATACAGAATTTGGTACCAGGAGTGGGATAGTGCTTTTGTAATTACCAAGATGTTGGAATGGTTTTACAAATGGGTAAGGGGTATTTTTTGGAGAAATTGTGAAATGCTTGATGGAAAAGGCCTAGATCACTTTGAAGAGACTGTTGATAGTAATATGGACGCTAAAGAGACTTTCTATGATGCCTTAGAAGTAAATGATGAAACTACTATTGGAAACTGGAGGAAAGGCGATCCATGTTTTAAAGTTGCAGAGAACTTAAAAAAATTAACTCCTGGTGTTATATGGAAGACAGAATTTGAAAATGGCAAACAGGAGCATTTAGCTGACGAACTTTCCAAGGTAAACTTGGAGAATGTGGCTTGGCTTCTCCTTGCAGCTTATAGCAAAATACTAGATGAGTGAAATACACTAAGGACTGAACTTTTGGGCACAAAGAAAACAGAAAATGATTCCGGAACTTCCAAGTTTCTGGAAATCAAATTTCCAGATGAAAATGCCCGATTTGAAGACTTTACTAATCTTGGAACTCATAACTCAGAATTGAAGATGCAGTTATCTAGGAAAGACTTGTGGAAAGTCTTACTGTCTGATGGCTTGGACCCCTGCTTCCTGCATGCTAAACCAACAAAGTTTTTGAGAGAGCTGTATGAACAAAACCACTGTCAGCTTGGACAAAAGAGGACATGGAAAGGAGAGATTGAAGGAGAATCAGCTTTAAGAAGAAAACTG
>JAQZBX010056694.1:0-18127 GCA_029593785.1 Cabassous unicinctus
GCAGCCGCGCCCGTGGGGAGGAGAGGGGGACGCCAGAAGGAAAGCTCTGGGTCTGGAGCGCTTCCCTCTCTACTTCCCTCACGCATGTGGGGCGCCGCCTCTCCGCATCCCTCACGCACCTGGGGCACCTCCCCTCCACATCCTTCACGCACCTGGGCCACCTCCCCTCCACATCCTTCACGCACCTGGGGCACCTCCCCTCCACATCCTTCACGCACCTGGGGCACCTCCCCACACTGGCTCTGGCGGGGCTTCCAGGCTAGACCAGGCCCGGCTGCCCAGAAGGAAGGAAAGGGATAATCCTCCTCCGTAAATGAGATGAGAGTGTAAATGGGAGCGGCTTGGGGGAGAGTGGTGGAAATGTGGTTAAGGAACGGATAGGGCTGTGGGACATGGCGGCAGACCTTCCCCAGAGAGCCGTCAGGGCACCTTGCTACCTGTGATTTTGACCAAGTCACCTTCCCCGAGCCTCAATTCCATCTTCTATAAAATAAGAGAAATAGTGTTGACTTTGCAGAGTTGTGGGAATTAAATAACATATTTGAAGTGTCCAGTACATAGGTAATGCCCAGTAAATTAGAGTTGTTTATGGGGAGGGGGGTAATTAGTACCTACTCAGTGTGAGCTGAGGGGGCAATGCAGACGGAAACCTAGGAAACTGAAAAAGTTCTTCCGCAGGAGACTGGCGTCATCCTCCCTTTAGGTGACTCAGAAAAGTTCAACTGGGCAATCACTTACTATCCAAGAATTAAAGGGAAGTGTGTCCTGAGATCCTATCATGTACCAGTTCTCGGAACTGAGAATTCAGCAGCGACAAAGCCCTGCCCTCACTGAGCTTACAATCTAGTAAGGGAGATCAAACAAAAAAAAATTTTTTTTTAAATATATAATGTGAGGACATTATAGGTGCTATAAAGAAAAATTACATGGGGTAAAGGTACTGAGTATTGGGAGAGTTCAATTTTTTTATAAGATCAAGAAAGGCCTCTCTCAGAAGTGAGAGAACAGGCTATACAAAAAAACCATGGGAAGAACATTCTAGACAGAAAGAATAGCAAATACAAAAGCCCTGAGGAGGTACTGAGCTCTGTGTTTGAGAAACAGCATTTGTCCTACAATCTAATTTCTCTTTAAGTGGATGTAGACTATACTGCTATTTCTTTGACAGCAGATACCCCTTTGACCTATTTCTGTATCCTGGCCCAGGGCCTGCCACACAGTATATACTTAAATCCCTTTTTAATTCGACATCTACAAGAAATCGGACAAAAGGCACAAAAGGGAAAACAGGAGTTTGGCTCAGGCTGGGTGGTAGAGCTTGCTTGGAAGCCCAGGATCCAGGGACCGTCTATGCACACAATTTTTGTTTTTGCCAGCTGAAAGGAGGAAGGGCCTGTGGTCCTGCCCAGAGACCCCCTAGGCTGAGGGGAGGGAGGCCCCTAGCCAAGGCTCCCCTGTTCTGTGATGACCAGGGTGAGTGCAGCTCAGCGCCCAGCCACCAACCCACTGCTGCAGCCACGAAGGCTGAGATTTTCCTCTGCACTGCAGCTGTGTCAGTTCCCTTGCGAGGGAGCAATGCAGCTGAGGGCGAGGGCATGGAGAACATGGAGTTCAAACACCTGACTGCTGGCTTTCCAGCCCTGCCCCTGCCTGCCACGGTGGGACCCAACACTAGAGAAAACAGCATTTGGCACTGTCCCCAATTCTTTTGCTGCAGGGACTTCACCCTCACTACTGTCAAAAGGCGATTCCTGGGCACTGACAGACACAACTAGAGCGGGAGGCAGAAAGAGGGTTTTGGAGCCATTGAGTCGCAGCTGAAATGTGATCGCCAGGCTCTGTGTCATAGGGACACATCCAGTAACTGGCGCCTGGCACCTTGCCTCCGCACTCCCCTAGTTCTTTCCCTGCAGCCCAGCCAGGAGCCTGCGGCTTTCGACCACAGCTCTACCCCATCTGATTTCTGCCCTCGCAAGATCTTTCCCTTGCCTGGCTGGCTCCCCTGCCCAGCTCATCCTGGCCTCTCTGCAGCCCCTCCTTTCCGCAGGAAAGAGCTAGACTCTTCTGGCTATGAATTCTGTCTTCCCCAGCCCACCCAGGTTCTCCCACCCACCCCCTACCCCTGCTCAGTGCTTCTGGCCTGTGGGCAAGTCCTTTGTCTTTTCTATCCTTGCCTTTTCACAGCCATGTCAGGTTGGAGATTTTCAAAAGCAGCTTTACTTGCTAAGAAACTAAAGCAGTTGTTCTCAAATGTGATCCCTGGGCCAGCTGCATCAACATAACCTGGGTGCTTGCTAGAAGTGAGATTCTCAGGTCTCATTCCCAGACCTACTGAATCAAACTGGGGATAGGGCCCAGTAATCTGTGTTTTAACAAGTCCTCCAGGTGATTCTAATGCACACTGAAGTTTAAGTACCACTGAACAGAGGGAAAACAAATTGTTTAAAAAAAGAAAAAAAACTACAGAGGCATAAAAACAGGTATTTCGGATTCTGAGGTAGCATAGGGATTTCTGGACCTCCAGGAACCCCTTTCTGAGGAAACCCCAAATAAGGATGGCCTCAGGGTTGGCCCTACTGATGTAAGGAGCCTGATGAAGCTGCCTATCCCAGAATCAGATTCCCTGTCCTCTCTGAATGTGACAGGCTGAGCTGCCTCCTATGTTCTGGAATCCTCCATCTCCATCTCTTGGAAGAGAAAGTTCCTTCCATCAAGTGTCGCCAACAGTGTTCCCCTTTGGGAGTTAGAATAGGATCTTGGGTGTAGAGTCAGCAGTCTGAATTTAAATCCTGATACTGCCACTTAATAGCTGTATAACCTTCAGCAAGTCGTTTAACTTGCTAAACCTCAATTTCCTCATTGGTAACAGAGCGACCATGATAGTCGTAATTCCCTCTCTGGGTTGTTGTGAGGACTAAAGGAGATTATGTATGTAAAATGCCTGGCTTAGTACACGTTTCACAACTGGTAGCTGTTCCTACCATAACTTGCCTACACTTCAGGTCCTTCTGCGTCCCCCTTAAGTATGTGGCTCTTTCTCCCTCAGGGTCTTTGGGGTCGTAGAAGTCCTGTAACTCCCCTTTCCCTGTTCTACCTGGCAGTTCTGAAGTATAATCACCAGCCAGATGCTGCCCATTGTTGAAGTTAAATTTTCACTCATTACTCCCTGCTAATAGCTGGCCTGAGTCTTAGCCTAGGCCCCAGCCCTGGAAGACCCCGAGTCCTCTCTAAGCCTCGGTTTCCTCAGCTGTGAACTAGGGAGCATAACAGTACCACCTACAAGGGTTGTGGAGAGGATTAAATGAGATAACTGCTGTGAAGTGTTTAGTGCAGTGTCTGGCATGTAGTAAGTACTCAGCATTAGCTATTATTTCTCTCTTTATGAGCATAGAAACCTAATTTTCTTTTTCCTGCCTTCTAATTATAAATAAAACTCCTTTTCCACACAATTCCACCGTGAATTGACTACAGTTCCATTTCATTGGTAAAGCAGCTAAACTGTGGTGCCAGACTGTCTGAATTCATATCCCACCTCTACCACTTACCAGTTGTGTGGCCCTAGATGATTTTTCAACCTGTCTGTACCTCAATTTACTCATTTGTAAAACAGTAGTATTAACAGTACCTATTGATAGGGTTGTCTTGAGGACAAATGATTTAGCATATGTAAAGCGCTTAGAATAATGCCTAACATGTAGTAAATGCATAATATATGTTAGCCACCTATTATTCTTTTCTAAAATAAACCTTTGTCCCATGTGCGGCACCAGGAAATAATGGTGTCTGTCGGCCCTTTGGTACTGTAATGCCATTGCTGTCAGGCTGGGATGGTACTGCGTCAGCACTTCTAGGGAAAATAAGCCTCTTGAAATCCATCCTTCATTCTGAAGGTCAATCTGGACTTTTTCATGGTGTGAGAGTATGAGGAGGGCTGATGATAGGATTTGAGCTAGAAAAGTAGGAAGAAGAAAGAAGGGAAGACAGGATGCTTTCCAAGCAAGGAAACAGCCTGAGTAAAGGTAGGAAACAATGAAAAGACAAGCTCCAGGGAATGCAGGTTTTCTGTAGGAGTTGAAATGGGTGGGAAGGTCAACCTTTGACGCCCAACAGCTGGGGAAGTATTACAGGAAAACTTTGAAACATATAGACAATGGAACATTCTGCAGTCATTAAAAATTATCTTTATGAAAAATACATAGTAACTCGGCAGAAAGTTTATGAGATTACAATTAAATAAAAAAAAAAAAACCACCCTTAGCTAGGATTATTTTTTCTAAATACAATTAGATAATATCTACTGTAGGAAAAGTAACTAATACATTTATAAATTTTTCTTTTGTTTACACCTTTATCCTTAGGTAAAGTGACATAATATATGAAAGGTCAGCCTGGCTTCCTGTTGTCAAATACAACAACATCTACAAGTATTATATGTGAATTTTTCTGCTTAAATAAAAGAAAATCAAAGATAAGTCAGTTGGCTTTGAAATATAAACTCAAAGTACGACTTCCTCATAATTAAAAGAGGGAAAGAGAGAAAGAAAGGGGTGGAGAGAGACATTAGTAGGGGTCAAATTGTTATGGTCTCTGAATTCCAGGCCACAGTGTTGGGATTTGGGCATGTTCTAAGTGGGAAGCCACTTAGATGTTTATGAACAAGGAGTTATTTTCAGAAGTTTGATTTGGCAGACGGAATAGGAAGGACGTGTGTGGGATGAGTCTGGGGGTGAGGAGTTGACTGGAAACCCAAAGGCCCAGACCTGTCCCCTCCACTCCCTGCCCCTTCCCCTTCCTCCTACAGCCACCCCTACCCCCAGCCACTGTGATTAGAACACAATGATTACCTTAGCATTATAAGTAAGCATTATAAATAAGCATTAAGTAATTTTCTTCAGCCAAATAGAAAAAGTAATAAATCGACCTTCATGAAAACTATTGGCGTGCTTCCTAAGTCATCCAAAACAGGGTTGGCAAACTTTTTCTGGAAAGGGCCAGATAGTCAATATTTTAGGCTTTGCAGATCAATCATAGGTCTCTGTTGCAACTATGCAAATCTACCGTTGGAGAGAGAAAGCAGCTGTAGACAATATATAAAGGAATGGGTGTGGTGGCTGTATTCCAATAAAACTTTATTTATAAAATAGGCTGGGAGCCATATTTGACCTACAAGCCAGAGTTCACCAAACCCTGATCTGAAAGAAAAGTGTTATTTTTATTAGAAAATTATTCTAATAAAATTATTCTAGTCATCCTTCAGCATCTCTAAAGTCTCCCTGGCCTCCCTCCCAGACCCTTTGCACATACACACATGCTGCCTTCCCCAATCCCATAAATGAGAGATATAATACCGCTGATGACATGATGGAGTAATTATCTTTGGAGCAATCATAAACAAAGCACCATGTTAGAATAGAGGAGTTTGGGAGTTAGACTTAGATTTGGTCCTGGCTCTGCCAACTGTGGGATCTTACACACAGCACACAACCTCGACGTTCTTCCGTTTCCTAATGGGCAAAATGGACATAACAGGTGCAATGTTACAGGGTGGTTCTGAGGATTGAATGCATGCCAAGCATCCACCGTAATGCCTGGCCTGCAAAAGGCACTCAATAAATAGTAATTAACCCACAGCGGCTCTATAAATAGCAGAGTCAAACAGGACAGACCCAGCTGGGGAGGACAGAATTCCTTGTGGAGCCAGCCTCTCAGGTCAGCCCTGGCCTTAGAGTGGAAAGCAGAGGGATCGCTTCAACATACCCAAGGCTGGATAAAAAAGCAACACTAAATGTGAAGACACTCCTGCAAGACAGATTTGTTTCAAATGCTTCGGGTGAATCATTTATTAGGCAGCCCCACGGTTCCAAATCCTCTTGGCTGTTGGTGGTTTGGGAACCTCGTAGGGCTTCCACTGAAGTAATCAGATCCTGCTTGTCTTCCACAGACTCAACAGCTGGTGAGTGGGAGCACCTAGTGTAAACAACCTCCTCTGAGTCCATTCTTCCGGGCTCCTGAGACCAGTCACCTTTTCTTCAGCTAAAAAATAAACACATCAAGAAAATGAATCCTTCTCTCCCAGGGGAACATGAAACAATGAGAAGCAATCAATAATAAAAAATAGCGTGGGATCATCTTTAGAGACAACACTGTGAAATGTAAAGCTAACTACACATACAAACTTATGTGCACACACTTAGATTAACAAATGAAACATGTATCTGGGAGTCCGGGTTCAAGTCCTGATTCCATATCCTTATCAGCTGTGTATTCTTGGGCACATTATTTAACCCCTGTGCCTACATTTTCCCATGTGTAAAATGAAGATAATATGATCCATTCCTACAAGATTGTTATGAAGATTAAATGCATTAATAAATATAAAGTGCTTAAAACAGTACCTGATGTGGGGTAAGAAATACTAGATTAGTGTTTGCTATTATTGGGATCAGTATTATTTTTGGCAAATAAGTTTTTAGAACAGCTAAACAGCTGAGTTGAATTCTAAGCTAATCAGCAAAGTCTGATTTTAGGGTCCTCTCAAAGACCCAAACTTGAAACTCAAATGAAACTTTGGATTTTTCACTCCTGTACCTTCGCGGGCAATGGGAAGGTCAGACCAGAATAATGGGCATTCTTGGAGATCAGTTCCATTCAAGAAACAGTGATTGGGTGAATGTACTTAAGTTGATAACTATACTGTATACAAGTTATTCTCAAATGGTTCCAAATGAGTAGGTATACATAGTTTCATATTTATATCTATATCTATATCTATATCTATATCTATATCTATCCATGGCAGTTTGAAGCTTTTGTGGACCCCAGAAAACCTCTTCTTGGAGCTAATCCACTCCTGTGCATATAAACCTATTGTAGATAGGACCTTTTGATTAAATCACTTCAGGTAAGGACCATTGATTAGATACATGCCCCAGGGTGGGTCTTAATCCTCTTACTGGAGTCCTCTATAAATGGAAAAAGGCTGCAGACACAGAAAGAAGGCCTCAGAGACAGAGAGGAACCCAGAAGCTGAAAAAGAAAGCTCCGAGAACCAGAAGCTGGAATCAACAGAACACGAGGCTGAGAGGAAGCCCCCTTAGCCAGAAGCTGAAAGCAACGAGGCCTGGAGGAGAGGGAGAGATGAACAGACACCACCATTGTGTCCTGCCACATGCCTGATCACCCGCAGCTGCAGCGCAGTGAGAACGCATTTCTGATGATGCCGTGATTTGGACCCCTTCACAACTTCAGAACTGTAAGCTCATTAGGTAAAAAGTTCCCATTGTAAAAGCCAATCCATTTCTGGTATCTTGCTCCCAGCAGCTTTTAGCAAACTAAAACACTATCATTTATCTATGTATCTAACTATAAATCGATCGACCGACCTACCTACCTACCTGCCTCTCTGTCTATCTAGAGCACACACAAATGATTAAACAAATGAGACAGAATGTTTAACAATAGGTTTAACAAGAGTTTGTGGTGTTCCGTGTACCATTCTTATTCTTGCAGCTTTTCTATATAAAATCATTTCCAAGTAAAAAGTTTTTAAGCCCTTTTGGGATGGGGGAATAATTAAAGAAAAAAGAAACGTTGACTCAGTATGATTATCAAACAAGCAATGTGTTGTTGCAAGAGAAGCAAAGGTGACATGATACAGTCCTGACCACAAGACGCCAGGAGAGCTTGGACTCAGAACAAGGGGGTGTATAGTGGATCCGAGACTTAAATATCTAATGTTGCCGAGCTAAGATCGCCTGATACATTCATCTCCAAAATAGGGTATGCTTGCCCCCAGGTGCCCAGGAGGTTGTGTGTGATACTAGGAATAACTAACGTTGCTTGGAACCCTTGCCATAAGTTTCACTTGGGGGTTTTAGTCTTGAGACATTAGTTTCACATTGCTTCTTTGCTGATCCCCCTGCACAAATTTCTCCCCAACTTCAACCAATTTTGCAAACCGCTAAAAGAGTAAATCCCTATATTAGGGCTTTTACTACATCAGCCCCTGACTCAAGAAATTGCAAAGGCTTTCTGTTCTCCACAATACCTTATCTAAACTTTGCTGTCTTATCAGTACATGTTTAATGATTTTACATATTTGACTTGCAGTTTCAACTTTCATGAATTTTTTCCCCACTATTGAAACTAACAGGACCATGATGAGACTGACACGCAGCAGTGGTTGATGCTTAGTTACACTGCGTGGCCTGAACACTAGGCTCATGCCAAAGTTGTGACTTGTCTGAGCTTGAGATAAGAGTTCTTCCCTTAATTTATAAATAAACTTTTCATTTTAGAATAGTTTTACATTTCCAGAAAAGTTACAGAGATAAAACAGAGTTCCCATACACATAGTCTATTTCCCCTACTGTTAACATCTCATATAACTATGGTACCTTTGTCACAACTAATGAAGCAAGATTGGTACACTGCTATTAACTAAACTCCATGCTTTATTCAGGTTTCATTAACTTTCTCTAATGTCCTTTTTCTGTTTCAAGATCTCATCCAGGATATCACATTACATTTAGTTTTTTGAAATTTAAAAAGATTATTTAAAAAGCCAAATGTAACCTTTAAAAATACAATATATCAGCTGATTCAATAAGGTTTTATATAACATTTTGATGCTATATCTTTGCTCCTACACTTGAACAAGAAAAAACTCATGAAATAATCTAACTCATCCCAAGGAGTCATTAGAACATTCATCTCAATGCTTCCTGAATTTTCTCTCTGTGTCAAAACCCTTGGGAGGCCAGAAATCCTTCTCAGACTTCAAGTCTAAGGTTATATCTGATTATCTGATCCAAGCAATCGTTGCTTCCTATACAATAAGAAGGAATTCTCTATACAGTGACTCATATGGAGACTTCTGAAATCTTATTTTTGGCATAAATACATAATGTTAAAATGAGCTTTCACTACCAGATATGAAAAGTACCTCAGTAACACCACTGCTGGATAATTCCTTCACAGACTAGGAGTATTAGAGTGCCCTTTATGGAAAACTATAGCATCAACTGCCCTTCAAGCTGTTAATAACTTTGCCCTGCTTCAGCCACAGGCAGTCTAGTCATCCTTTTAGGTTTGTAGACCTAATAATTAATAAGCAAGTCTCCAGCTGACAGTGGGTCTGCATTCCTTCTGATACCCACTTGTGTTTCCCTGTATAACTGGACTACAAGAAAGTTCACAGCCAGTTTTCATTATAGCATCTAACTAAGTGACCAGGCAGCCTTTGGAGAGGGAAATACAGGGTTGGAGCTCCTCAAAATCTCCATTGCCAGAGAATTATCACCCCAGAGAATTAACATTACTGGACATCTCTAGGGGTTCCTCGGAAGATCCCATTTACAAGCATGTCTTTATTTGACCTGATTCAGAGTTCACCCAGTATGAATAGCCTTTTCCCTGGGAACTTTGGCTGAAAACTATGAGAGACAATTTTTAACATTGTGGTCGCCTGCAGTGGTGATGATGGTTAGACAAACAGTGGGCTAACCAAAAGTTAAGAGGAAACACTGGGAATGAGATCTCTTTAGGGGCTCTTGAAAGGTTCTGACGTATTACCGGCAATCTAGGAGGCCACATGTATGGGTATATGTGTGCATGCCCAGAACTCTGTAAATGCTCAGGAAAGAACTGAGAAGGCCCTAAGCTCTCATCTCTGGATAACCTTGGGGCTCTGTATATACAGGAAATGAAAGCTAAGGCAGAGTTATAACTTGACTCCACATGAAGAATTAGAGTACTGGTAGAGGTACTACAAAGGTAAATATAAGTCACTATAAATGTATTTTTTGTTTATATCACTTTTTTCTCCTATATGATTTATAAGACAACTGCATAAAGCAATGGTTATTAATCTGTGTTAATTGGCATGTAATGTTTAAAGATGTATATGCATAACAATAATAGCAGAGAGGAAGAGAGAAAGGATGGAGCTATATAGGAGCAAAGTTTTTTGTATACTATTGAAATTTAGTTGGTATTGATCTGAACTAGATTGTTATAGTTAAGAAACAGTTTTTGTCTTAAAGATATTTTATCCGATGTGAGGATAGCTACTCCAGCTCCCTTTGGTTACTGTTTGCATGGTATATCTTTTTCCATCATTTTACTTTCCACCTATTTGTGTCTTTGAATCTAAAGTGTGTCTCTTGTAGACAACATGTAATGGATTATTTTTTAATGCATTCTTCCAATCTCTGCATTTTAATTTTAGTGTTTAATTCATTTACAGTCACTGTAATTACTGATAACGTAGGATTTAGGTCTGCCATTTTGCTGTTTGTTTTCTATATATCTTATATCTTTTGTGTTTCTCTGTCCCTCAATTACTGACTACTCTTATGTTAAATAGATATTTTCTAGTGTACCATTTTATTCCTTTTTAGCTTCTTGTACTATATTTGTTAGTCATTTTTTTAGTGATTGCATTGGGGATTATAATTACCTTCTTAACTATGAACAGAAAGCAAGCAAAAAGAAGTAAATAATAAAAATTAGAGAGAAAAGAAATGAGAGAACAGAAATATAGAGAGAAAGAAAATTAATGAAACTAAAAGTTGGTTATTTGAAAAGATCATCAAAATTAATTAACCTTTAGCTAGAATGACCAAGGAAAAAAGAAAAGTACTCACATTGCTAAAATCAGGAATGAAGGAAAGGACATTTTCGCCAAACATTACAGAAATAAAAAGGATTATCTAAGAGTACTATGAACAATTGCATGCAAGCAAATTAGATAACCCTAGATGAAACTGAAAAATTCCTATAAAACACACAAACTACCAAAACTAACTCGACAAGAAATGTAAAATCTGAATAGACCTGCCTGTAACACCCAAAGAGATTGATTTAGTCAAACAGAACAAAACAAAAGAAGCAAACAAACAAAAAACAAACCAGCAATCTTCCTCCAGGCCCAGTTTGCTTCAACTGGCGAATTCTACTAAATGTTTAAAAAAGAATTAACACCAATTTTTATAAAACTCTTCCTGTAAGTAGAAGAGGAGGGAATACTTCAAATTCATTCTATGAGGCCAACATTGTCCTTATACCAAACTCATACAAAGACAACACAAGAAAATAAAATTATAGACTAATATCCCTTAGGAATATAGACTCAAAACCCACAACAAAATACTAGCAAAGTGAATTCAGGAACATATGTCATCATGACCAAGTAGAATTTATCCCAGAAATGCAAGTTTGGCTTAACATCTGAAGGTGAATTTATGTAATACACTATAGCAATAAAATAAAAAACAAAACCACATGATTATCTCAAAAAATGCAGAAAAGAATCTGACAAAATCCAACACTCTTCCATGATAAAAAACCTTCAACAAACTAGTAATAGAAAGGAAATTCATCAACTTACTAAAGTGTTTTTACACACACACACACAAACCCATCTAACTGAAAGCTTTCCTCCTAAGGTCAGGAACATGGAAGGATGTCTACTCTTGCCACTTGTATTCAATTTTGTATGTCAGGTTCTAGCCAGAGCAATTAGGGAAGACAAAGAAATACAGAAAAGATATCCTGATTGGAAAGGAAGAAGTAAAAGTACCTCTATTTACAGTTGGCATGATCTTATATACAGAAAATTTTAAGGAAGCTAAAAATACATACTAGAGCTACTAAACAAGTTTAGTAAGTTTTCAGGATATAAGATCAATACACAAAAATCAATCACATTTCTATACACTAGCAATGAACAATCTGAAAGTGAAATTAAAACAATTCTATTTACAATAGCATCAAGAAGAATAAAATACTTAGGAATAAATCTAATAAAATAAGTGCAATATTTCTACACTGAAAACTAACAAAAATCACTGAAAGAAAATAAAGAATACTTAAATAAGTGGAAAGACACCCGGGTTCACGGATTGGAAGTATTGTTAAGATGGCAATACTCTCCAAAATAATCTATAGATTTAACACAATCCCCTCTCATGTGGCTTTTTGGCAGCAATTGACAAGCTGAACCTAAAATTCATATGAAAATACAAGAGACCCAGAATAGCCAACAGAATCTTGAAATAAAAACAAAGTTGGAGGACTCACACTTCTGATTTGAAAACTTATTACAAAGCTACAGTAATCAAGACTGTGTGGTACTAGGATAAGACAGACATATAGGTCAATAGAATAGTATAATGAGTCTAGAAATAAACCCATACATCTACAGTCAATTAATTTTCAACAAGACTTCCCAGACCATTCAATGAGAAAGAATAGTCTTTCAACATGATGATGAGACAACTGATATCTGCAAGCAAAAGAATGAATTTGGATCCCTAACTCACACTATATACAAAATAACTCAATATGGGACAAAGGCCTAAATGTAAGAGTACAATTATAAAATGTGCTTTCATCAGTTGCAACAAATCTACCACACCAATGCAAGTGTTAACAATAGGGTGATATAAGAGAATCCTGTACTTTATGCATGATTATTCTGTAAATCCACAACTTCTCTAATTAAAAAAAAAAAGACTTTTTCCTACATCAACTCAAAATGGATCAAAGACCTAAATATATGAGCCAGAACTATCAAACTCCTAGAAGAAAATGTTAGGAAACATTTCCAGGACCTTGTGTTAGGCAATAGTTTCTTAGACTTTACAAAGCACAAAAAAGAAAAAGAAAAAAAAAAAGATAAATGGGACCTAGGCAAAATTAAAAACTTGTGCTTCACAGGACTTTATCAGGAAAGTAAAACGATAACCTACACATGGGAGAAACCACCTCTCCAGTAAGTGTTTAATATCCAGAATAAATAAAGAAATCCTTCAACTTAATAACAAAAAGACAAACAACCCAATTTAAAAATGGGCAAAAAACTTGAATAGACATCTCTCCAAAGAAGATATACAAATGGCCAGAAAGCACATAAAAAGATACTCAACATCATTAGCCATCAGGAAAATACAAATCAAAAACACAATGAGATACCATTTCACACACATTAAAATGGCAGCTATTTTTTAAAAAAGGAAAATAACAAATGTTGGAGAGGATGTGTAGGAGCATTCATTCATTGTTGGTAGGAAAGTAAAATGGTGCAGCCATCGTGGAAGACAGTTTGGCAGGTCCTTAAAAAGCTAAGTATAGAACTACCATATGACCTGGCAATCCCACTTATAGGACTTTCAATAGAACTGAAAACAGGGACTCAAGCAGATATTTGCACACCGATGTTCATAACAGCATTAGTCACAATTGCCAAAAGGTGGAATCAACCCTAGTGTCCATCAACTAATGAATGGATGAATATAGGCTCTGTAGCACAATGGATAGCGCATTGGACTTCTGAATGGATGAATAAAATGTGCTATATACCTACAATGGAATATTATTCAGCCATAAAAAGGAGTGAAGTCCTGATACATGAGACAACATGGATGAATCTGGAAGACATCATGTTGAGTGAAATAACTAAGAAAGAAAAATATTTTTTAAAAAAACTTTTGTGCTTCAGTGGACAATATTAAGAAAGTGAAAAGACAACTCATAAAATTGGAGAAAATATTTGCAAGTCATATATCTGATAAGGAGCTAGTATCCAAAATATATAGGGAAGCGGGTGTGGCTCAATTGATAGAGCTCCCGTTCACCATATGGGAGGCCCCGGGTTTGCTTCCTGGGGCCTTCTTTTGAGGGCAGGCCGGCCTGCGCGGCACGGTGGGCTGATGCAGCAAGACCTCCCAGCAAGGGGGAGATAAGCAGACACAGAAAAAACACACAGCAAATGGACACAGCAAACACAAGCAGCAAGGGGGGGATAAATAAATAAATAAATAAATAAATAAATCTTTTAAAAAAATAATATATATATATATAAAAGACTCAACAATAAAAAAGCAAATTACCCAATTTTTAAAAAACTGGGCAAAGGACTTGAATACACATTTTTTTCCAAAGAAGATATACAAATGGCCAATAAATACATGAAAAACTGCTTAGCATCATTAGTAATTAGGGAAATACAAATAAAAAGCACAATGAGATACCACTTCACACCCAACAGGGTGGCTATAATAAAAAAGATTGGCAATAGCACATGCTGACAAGGATATAGAACAATTTAAACCTTTATACATTCTGCTGTACAGAACGTAAAATGGTGCAGATGCTTTGGAAAACAGTTTGGCAGTTCCTCCAAAAGTTAAATATAGAGTTACAGTATGACTTAGCAATTCTACTCCTAGGTATATAACCAAGAGAACAGAAGTCACATGTCCACATAAAAACTTATGCACAAATATTCATAGTAGCATTATTCATAATAGCCAAAAGGAGGAAATAATCTAAATGCCCATCAACTGATGAATGGATACACAAAATGTGCTATATTCACAGAATGGAATATTACGCAGCCATAAAAGGAGTTAACTACTGATATATGTTACAACGTGGTTGAACCTTGAAAACATACTAAGTGAAAGAAGCCAATCAAAAAGCCACATATTGTATGATCCATTGATATGAAACGGTCAGCATAGGCAAATCCATAAAGAAATAAAGTAGTTAGTGGTTGGCAGGGGCTGATGAAGGTGAATAGGCATTGATTGCTAAAAAGTAAAGGGTTTCTTTATGGAGTAATGAAAATGTTCTGAAATTAGATAGAGGTCATGATTGCACAGCTCTGTGACTATACTAAAACCCATGAAATTGTACATGTTAAAGTGATGAATTTTATGGCATGTAAATTATATCTCAATTGAGAAAGAAAAAGGAAAACCATCTATGTAAAAACCTTAATAAGAAGTGATTGGGCTCAGACCAGCAGAGGCAGCAGCCGGAGCAGCCGCAGCCTGCGCCCTCCGCCGCCCTCCGCGCGCCCCCGGGTCTCTTTCCCGCTTCCTCCTCCTCCACCCCCTGCCTCCGCCGCCCGCCCACCGGCCCCCTCGCCTTCCCGCCCGCCCCTCTGGTTCCGCCCCGGCCTCCCGCCCTTCCCCTTCCCGCGCGCTCCCCTTTCCCCACAGTCGCCCCGCGCCTGCAGTTTTTGGCTTTCATCCCCACCAGTGACCAAAGACTTGACCGCTCAAAGTCCAGCTCCCCAGAACACTGCTCGGCATGGGCACCGGTGTGACTGAAGGTGGATGAAATGTCACTCTCACCACCCGGCTACGTATGCACGGAAAGGAAGTGGGGGTGTCATCAGAAAGAAAGGAGTCAGTGAAGAAGATGCGCGAGGAAAGCCGGGCACGTATCAACATCTCAGAAGGGAACTGTCCTGAGAGAATGGTCACTTTGGCTGGACCCACTAATGCCATCTTTAAAGCCTTTGCTATGATCATTGACACACTGAAGAGGACATCAGCGGCTCTATGACTAGTAGCACAGCTGCCAGGAGACCCCCAGTCACCCTGGGGCTGGTGGTCCCTGCTAGTCAGTGTGGCTCTCGCATTGGGAAAAGGTGGTTGCAAGATCAAGGAACTAGGAAGGAGGTCAGGGCTCAGGTCCAGGTAGCAGGGGACATGCTCCCCAACTTAACCGAGCGGGCCGTCACTATCGCTGGCTTTCCGCGATCCACCACCGAGTGTGTCAAATGGATCTGCGTGGTCACCTTGGAGACTCTCCCAGTCCCCCCCAAGGGCGACCATCCCATAGCCGCCCAAGCCGTCCAGCTCTCCGGTCATCTTTGCAGGTGGTCAGGACAGCACAGCACAGGCAGCGACAGTGCGAGCTTTCCCCACAGCGCCCGGTCCATGCGCCTCAACCCTGACCTGGAGGTTGAGGCCGATACCATTCAAGGTCAGCACGCCATTCCACAGCCAGATTCGACCAAGCTGCACCAGGTGGCGACGCAACAGTCTCATTTTCCTGTGAGCATGGCAACACCGGATTCATGCAGGTTTGGATGCATCTGCTCAGACCACTTCTCATGAACTCACCATTCCAAATTATTTGATTGGCTGCATAATCGGGCGTCAAGGCGCCAAAATCAATGAGATCTGTCAGATGTCTAGGGCACAGATCAAAACTGGGAACCCAATGGAGGGACCTACTGACAGGCAGGTTACCATCACTGGTTAGTCTGGTTCAGTGTCTAATCAGTGTCAGGCTTTCCTCGGAGACGGGTGGCCTGGGGAGCAGCTGGAACAAGGCAGAGTCATCCGTGATTCCTTCCTGCTGTTCACCACCACCCATGATCCATCCTGTAGTTTCTGAACAGTCAGCGATTCCAGGTTTTAAATAGTTTGTAAATTTTCAGTTTCTACACACTTTATCATCCACTCGTGATTTTTTAATTAAAGTATTTTAGTTCCTTTCTCTGTTCAGCTGTTAATGCTGAGATCCATATTTAGTTTTATAAGCTTCTCTCTGTTTTTTGTTTTGTGTTTTTTTTGTTTGTTTGTTTTGTTTGTTTTTTGGCTCATGAATTTTTTTTTTCCTGTCATGGAAATGTAAGAGTGGAGTATTAATACATTTCAGTTTAGTTCTGTAATGTCAGGAATTTTTCCAAAAAAAATTAAAAGATGGACTGGAGCTTTTGCTTTGTGAATAGAAAAAAAAAAAGAAAAGAAAAAGAAATGATTGGGTCCTGTCTGATCAGAACTACAGTTAGGATATATACACACTATATACAGGACAGATAATATTTAAAAAGAATTGAGGGAGCAGATGTGGCTCAGGCAGTTAGGCACTTGCCTCCCACGTGGGAGGTCCTAGGTTCGGTTCTGGTGCCTCCTAGAGAAGACAAGCAGACAAGGAGCAGAAAGACGAAGGAGCCATGGGGGAGGGGGAGGATAAAAATAAATAAATAAATATCTTTTAAAAAGAATTGAGATAATACCAAAATTTTGCATAGGATGGGTAGTTATTTAAAAAGTATTCTTCCAAATTAATTTATATAATAGCCTCCTAATTAAAATTGTAAAGACCTTTTATTGGTAACTTTATTGAGGTATACTGACATGTAATAAACAACACCTATTTGAAGTGTAAAATCTCTGAAGGTTTGACATATGTTTGCACCTGTGAAACATTCTCCATAATCAAGGTAATGAACATACTCTTCATTCCCAAAAGTTTCATCATGCCCATTTGTCATTCCTTCCTCTTATCTCTCTTTACTTGCCCCATCCTCAGGCAACCACTGATCTGCTTTCTGTCATTTAGATGAGCTTGTACTTATATAGTTTTATATAAATGGATTCATACTGTGATGGTTAGGCTAATGTGTCAACTCGGCCAGGTAATTGTGCCCAGTTGTTTGGTCCAGCAAGCACTGGGCTAATTGTAACACAAGGACATTTATGGGCTTTAGTCATCAGTGAGTTTACTTTATTGATGGCTGATTACACCTACATTAACCAGGGAGACTGCTGTCAGCAATGAGTGACCCTTTATCCAATCAGCTGAATGCCTTAAAGGGGAAAGTGATTTCAGCATTCAGAGAGAATTTCCCAGCTTGTCTTTGGACAGCCAACTTCTCCCGGAAACTCATCAAGGACCTTCATTGGACTTTCATGGGAGCCCCTGGTTTGCAGCCTGCCTGTGGAACCTGGACTTGTGCATCCCCACAGTCACGTGAGAGACTCTTACAAAATCTCATACTATTTACAGATATCTCCTATTGATTCTGTTTTCCTAGAGAACCCTGGTACCCAGCTTGGTACCAGAAGTGGGGTTAATACACATAGTGTGATCTTTTTCCTAGCTTCTTTCACTCAGCACAATTATTTTGGGATTGATCTATGTTGCTGTTGATATCAATATTTTATCCCTTTTTATGGCTGAGTAGTATTCCACTGTATGGGTATATCACCACTTGTTTATCCATTCACATATTGGCTGAAATTTGGATTGTTTCCGGTTTTTGTCTACTACAAAAAAAGCTGCTATGAGTATTCATTTATGAAACTTTGTATGGACATATGCTTTCATTCCTTGGATAAATACTTATGAGTGAGATTGCAGGATCACATGGTAGGAATGTTTACCTTTTTAAGAACCTGCCAAAATATTTTCCTATGTGGTTGAACCATTTTTCCATTTCTACCAGCAGTGTGCAAGAGTCTTGGTTGAAAATTAAAAATAAATAAATAAATAAATAAATAAACACAAAAGAAAAGAGTCTTGGTTGCCCCACAATCCT
>JAQZBX010056695.1:0-18128 GCA_029593785.1 Cabassous unicinctus
CTTCTGAGCTATTAATACCTTTAGTGTTTTTAATTATGATGTTGGCTTTTGAGTTCAGGAAAATAATTTTTATCATCTTAAAGCAATATATTTCTATTCCTAATTTGCTACAAAGTGATTCAAAGTGATTTTGAATGCAATTCAATGCTTTTTTAGATATGTACTAAGATACACATAAGATATTATTTCTCCTTTGACCTATTGACCTATTGCTGTGACTGTAACAGATTTTGTAATGTTCAATCTTCCTTGGATTTCTAGAATAATAGGTCATAGCATACACCATGCTGTTGGAGTTGATTTTCTAATATCTATTTTAGTTCAAATATTGTTCATTAGTCTTTCCCAGGTATTTAAGGATTGTTCTAACTTTCCTTTATGATGACCACACTGGGAAAGCTTTATATGTCAGAGGAACTATACAAGACCTAATTGGTTTACTAATAAAACTACTCATACTGGTTCCCCATTTAGGGGGTTGGTTATTTATCTGTTTCAGGTTTTAAAACTTCTTAGGTCAGTTTTGACAATTGGTCAGGGTTCTCTAGGGAAACAGAACTGACAGGAGATAACTATAACTAATATGAGATTTTATAAATTTCTCTCATGTGACTGTGGTGATGCACAAGTCCAAATTCCTCAGGCAGGCTGCAAACCAGGGGCTCCGATGAAGGTCCTTGAATAGTTCCCAAGTCAAGCTGGAAAATTCTTTCTGAATGCTGAAATCACTTTCCCTTTTAAGGCATTCAACTGATTGGATAAAACTTCACTTCTCGCTGACAGCAATCTCCTTGGTTGATTGTAGATGTAATCAGCCATCTATGCAATGAACTCCCTGATGGTTAAAGTCGATAAATGTCCTTGCATTACAGTTAGCCCAGTGCTTGCTTGACCAGACAACTGGGCACCATCACCTGGCCAAGTTGACACATTAACCTGACCATCAAAGTGCTTCTCTTGAAATACTTTCATTTCTTGGCTTTCAAATATATAAGCATAGGGTCTAAATAGCATTCCAACAAAATTGTTTTAATAGCATGATTGATTGTTAAGCCCATTTCTCATTCATAATGTGATTCATTTGTGTGTTAACAATTTTTGCTCAATTAGATTTGCCAGAAGCTCACTTAAAGAAAACACAGCAGTAGGATCCTTTTTAAAAAGCAATGAAGTTGTGTTTCTTTTGTAATTACTTAATTTTTGTTTTCATCTATAATAATTTATTTTTGTTCATTTTGATATCTTAGATTTCTATTTTTATTCCTATTCTAACTTCTTGATTTTAATTTTTATCCATTTCTTATAATTCTTTTGTTTGGTAAGGAAAACATTCCTATGACTACGACTTTAGGTTTGACACATAATCTTTAGTATTCACTGTTCTACCTGTACAAGTTAGGAAATTGTTTTAACTTAATCTGATCATCTTTTTTTCTTAGTAAGGGATTTTAACTCAAATAATTTTAATATTACAACTGTTTTTATTATTTCTGTTTTCTATGCTTTCTTGGTTTCTTTGGTTTCTGTGTTTTGCTATAAAGGCTAAGCATTTCTCACTTTGTCTTTCTAGTATTTTGGAAGTTGAATATTGTGTTTTCAGTTCTACTTATGATGCTTTTGCTTTTTTAAAGTATCTTACAACTTATATTTGATTATTATTTTTCAAAATCAAGAGTGAATCAAATTTTGGGTTTAGCACACTTTTATTTCTCCCCCTGTTCTCAACCCCACCCCACTTCCAATTTCTTATGCTATTGGTTTTTGTTAATGCTGTTTGAGGTTTTAGTACACAGATGGAGATTAAGTTTACCTTTCAGTACATTTCATACATTGGGATAATATTTGGCCATTTGTATTTTGCTTTTAACCAGATTTACAACAGATACAGTTTAGAATTTTCTTTATATTGGCTATTGTTAGTGCTTTCCACAATTCTCTAAAGGCCCATTAATTTCCCACTTTTTAATCACATAATTATATTTTATCAGATTTCTGGAGAAAATGTTTATGCATATTTTCTTATAAATATGCATCCGATTGTGTTTTCTGTGCTTTTGTGCATCTGAGAATGTATTTCTGTTGCTTTTATATAGGAAAGAAAACTTGTCTGGTTATTCAGTAATTGTATAATTTCCTGTCTCCAAACTTTGGCCCATTGATTTTTGGCCTTCTGTTTTGCAGAGGAAAAGTCTGCCATCAGCCTGTTTTTTTGTTCCTTTGTAGATAATTCTCTTTTTGTTGTTGTATCGTTTTATTTTAATTAGATACATGTAGAAAATTTTCCATTTATGTTTGTTTAGTTTTTTTTCAAGATCATTTAGACACATAAGAATAAACTGATTTTCACACATTTATTTTATTAATAACCACCTTAATGAACAATTTGTCAGCAATTGATAAGAGGCAAGTTACGAAGGTATTCAGGGCTTGGATGTATGATTTTTATGGGCCGTGTTATTCCATGAGGCTTCCTTATATCTAGTAGAGTTCTTTGTCTGGAACCAGTAATTCTCTACATCACCACACCTGTCACTGAATATTTGCATCAGTTGGCATCACTGGAGTGCTTGAGATGGTGTTTGAATATCCTCATGGGTACTGTGTGTCTTAGTTTTCTAGGGCTTTTATAACAAAGTACCACATACTAGGGTGTCTTAAGACCACAGAAATTTATTGTCTCACAGTCCTGGAGGCTAGAAGTCTGAAGTCAAGGTCAACATGGCTATGCTCCCTCTGAAACTTGGAGGGGAAAGTCTCTCCCTGCCTCTTCCTAACTTATGGTGGTTTGCGGGCATTCCTTGGCTTGCAGCTGTAGCACTTCAATCTCTGCCTCTGTCATCCTATGGCGGTCTCCTCTTGTGTCTGCCTCTTTCCCCCTTCTTATAAGGATGCCTGTCAGTCCCTACTCCTGTGTGGCCTTATCTTAATTCAACGGATTCTGTCTGCAAGGATCCTATTTCCAAATAAGTTCACCTTCTGAGGTCCTGGGGATTAGGACTTTAACATATCTTTTTGGGGAGACACAATTCAATTCATAATACTATGCAAATAATATAACTTTTGGTGACCACCCAACTGAGAAAGGATAAACTAGGGAAGACATTTTCAAGGAAATTCAGTCTACCCACTCCTCTATTAAGTCTAGGTTCTACCACTAGTTCAAGGACCCTACCCTTTATTGGTTCATCTTAGCTTAGCTTTATGCAGACTTACCTTCCCTGAATATTTGCCCTCAGCTTTTATCATGAGTCAATTCAAGACACCATCTTGTGCTAACCATTTGAGGATTAGTCGTTGGTTTTAAACTGCTGTCACTAGGTAGCCTTATATGAGAAATACATTATTTTTTAATTCCGTAATGCAAAAAAAATAAAACAACAACAACACTGGTCTCTTGTAAGAATTGATATGATTCCACCTTTGTAAATTTCAAGAACTATATAGTCTGGTTTTTTGTTGTTGGTTTTTTTTTTCTTTTTCTTTTTCTTGCCTGTAAGGTAAGTTTTGAAGCAAATTATTGCTTAACCTTTACTAACATGCACAAATACTTTGTTGTACTTTTTCTTTACAATTATTTATTTCTCATTTATTAAATGTGTGGCCTACCCACCAGGGGAGAGGTTATATAGCTTTCAGGATACACTGTTGGCCCTGATCAGGAGCTGAGTGCTGTCAGGGCTCCGAGGCAGCATTTATGCTTTTGCTTTTCCCTCTTTATTGCAAGATGGCCTTCGCAGCCCCAGGAGTTGTTTGAACCAAATGTTCAAAAGCAGGAAGCAGAAGGTGGTTCAGTGCAGGGAGGTTCTCCCTGGGCGCCTCCCTCGGAAGCATCCCCAGCGCATGGGTCACGTTGGCTCACTAACAAGGAAGGGTGGCAAAGCAAGTGATGGATTTTCTAGGCTTTGTAATGGGAAGCAGGCAAGAGAGAAGAAAGTTGAGCAACACTCTGGGTACCCAACTAACTCATCTCACCCCACATCTGGCAAATAAAGTATATTGCATATAAGTTATTTATAAACATTTGCATAACTGTGTTGGTTGGTTATTTTGGTTACTAGCTGCACACACACACACAGAGGTATCTATTAGTAAATATTTTCTTCAGGTGTGTATGTGTAACCCATATATACAGATATTCCTACGTGATGCAAAATTAGAAATAGCAATATAATTTTATATGTTGAGGTATTTTCCACCTTAAATCAAAACCTAATAAGCTGATTATTTTTGCAAACTACTTCATATGAGAATAAAAGGCATTATACAGTTTCATGATAATATATTACATATTGTATATGTAACCGATAACCTGGCAGTTTGAAATTTATGATGTTACTCTTTTTATTTAGAGGATGTTTTGAATGTTATTCAAGAAAAAGGCTTTAAAATACTGATGCAACAACAGATAGTATTAACAAAAGAAGTAGCAAGAACAGTTTGCCTGGAATATGAACAAGACAACTATTTTGAGCACATTATACAGAACATGACCAGGTGAGCAGAGTTCAGGTTTAAGAAAGCACAGTCGGCTTTATTTCTGATATTTAAATCTTTTAACCCTGCTTTCTGTTCAAGTTGCCTAAAGTCTCAATTCTGTATACACATGCTGAGTCTACTTCTTTACTCGTCCCAGCCCCATCCCTAGTCTCTGCTCAGCTCTCTGACTTCCCCAGTACTTCTGGAACGTTACTGGAGCAATGAGGACATCCAAAGTAAAGCCAGCTGGTGTCCAGTTGAGCTGACACCAGAAATCCAGCGTGGGCAGCATTATGAAGTCCAAGCAGAAGATTTCCTGCCTGTCAATGGTTGTGATCATTCTAAAGGTCACTAGTCTTCAGAGAGGAACGAGATGCTGGGAATATGTCAGGTTTCTAGAAGAGTATCTGAAATAGCAGCTGAAACAGAAGTCCAGAAAGAGGATAGAAATTGGCAGGAGCATGGGCACCATCAAGGCTAGGAACCATCTCTAACTTTCCTTGCTGCCATCCTTTTATAACTATGCTCATGAAAGCATACCTTGGAAGTTAATTTCAGGCCCCTGATAAAAGGATTATTTTGACATGTTTTTAGTCTATTTAACAACTTATATTTGGGTTCCTTATATATAATTAGCTACTGAGTCATACTTTCAAAACCTTTTTTCTTCTCTAACAGCGGTCCATCCCTACTTCTTGTTTTAACCGGCGACAATGTTGTGTCCTGCTGGAAACAATTCATAGGACCAAAGTATGTTGATGAAGCCAAGACATATCTTCCAGAGAGGTAGGATTCCTATCATGGATCACCAACATTTTCCTTAGGATACATTTTTTTATTTTTATTTTATTTTACTTTTAAAATTTATTGAAATATACTACTAATACATGAACATACATAAACAATAAGCGTATAGTAATAGTTGTGAACTTACAAAACAAACATGCATAACATCATACAGGGCTCTCATACCTAACCCTACCACCAATACCTTGCATTGTTGTGAAACATTTTTAACTAATGATTAAAGAGCATCCTCAAAATATTACAACTAACCAAAGTATTTTCCCCCAACCCACCCTATTATTATTATTATTTATATCATTTATACAAGAACATACATAAACAATAAATGTATAGTAAAAGTTGTGAACTTACAAAGCAAATATTCATTACATCATACAGGAGTCCCATACATCAACCCTCCACCAACACCTTGCATTGTCATGAGACATTTGTTCAAATTATGAAACAATATTGTCAAAATCTTACTACTAATTATAGTCCTTATCTTACATTTGGTGTATTTTTCCCCCAACCCACCCTATTATTATTTTTTAAATATATTTTTATGACAAAAGTTGTACATTTACAAAACAATCATGGACATGTGCAGAATTCCCAAACAATACCCCTCTATCAACATATCACACCCTGGTGGAATATTTGTTACAGATTATGAGATAATATCATCTGATTATTACCAGATCCACAGCATACATTTGACACACATTTTTCATACTCTCCCATTATCAACACAGTACATCGTTGGCATAGATGCAAGAATATTACATTAGTACTGTTAACCACAGTCCATAGGTCACTCCAGTTGTATTGTTCCCATGCTTCTCCACATTCCCACCACCCTGCAATAGTGATGTACATCTGCTCTAGCTCACAAAGGACACTCTTGCATCTGTACCATAAACCACTATTCTCATCCACCTCTGGGTTTATTGTGCAATTCAGCCCTTAGCTTATTCTCTAGCTTTCTGTCATTTGGCATTTATATCCCTAGACTAACATTTTCAGCCACATCCCCATTTATAAACCAGCTGTTACTCACTATAATGTGTTGCCATCAAATCTGTATATTTCCACACTTTTACGGTAAAGCTAATTAAAACTTCTATATACATTAAATATCAGTAGTCCATCTCAGTCCTCCTCTTATCTACTTTAAGAATCCACCACCTATCACCAGGTCTTGAAGATATTTTCCTACATTTTCTTCTAGAAGCTTTATGGTTCTTGCTTTTATATTTAGGTTTTTGATCCATTCTGAGTTAATTTTTGTACAGGGGTCCTCTTTCCTTCTTTTGCTATAGATATCAAATTTTCTTAGCAGCATTTGTTGAATGGACTGTTCTGCCTGAGCTGGGTGGGCTTGACAGGCTAGTCAAAAATCACTTGACCATAGATGTGAGGGTCTGTTGTTTAACCACCAAGTCAGTTCCGTTGGTCTATGTGTCTGTCTTTATGCCAATACCATGCTGTTTTTACCACAGTAGCTAGATAATACAACTTAAAGTCCAGAGATGAGAGTCCTCCAACTTCACTTTTCCTTTTGAAGATGTTTCTGTCTATTCAGGACCCCTTACCCTTCCAAATAAATTTGACAATCATGTTTTCCATTTATTTTAAAAATGCTGGTGGACTTTTTAATGGGATTGCATTGAATCTGTATATCAATCTGAGTAGGATTGACATCTTAATAATATTTAGTCTTTCAATCCATGAGCATGGAATGTTCTTCCAATTATTTAGGTCTTTTTTTATTTCTTTTAACAATGACTTGTAGTTTTCTGAGTACAAGTGCTTTATATCATTGGTTAAGTTTATTCCTGAATATTTGGGTTTTATCTGTCATATTTTATTTTCACCACTCTTTTGACACTTTCAGTTACTTTTATTGATATAATCTTCATTCCTAGACTCTCTTCCAGACCTCTCTCTCCTGTCTTTTCTTTTCAGACTGTAACACACCCTTTAGTATTTCCTGCAAAGCAGGTCTCTTGGTTACAAAATCTCTCAGTTTCTGTTTATCTGTGAATATTCTAAACTCGCCTTCATTTTTGAAAGACAATCTTGCCAGGTATAAGATTCTTGGCTGGAAGTTTTTCTCTTGCAGTACCTTAAATATACCATACCACTGTCTTCTCGCCTCCATGGTTTCTGATGAGAGATTGGCACTTAGTTTTATTGGGTATCCCTTATATGTTATGCATTGTTTTTCTCTTGCTGCTCTCAGAATTCTCTTTGTCCTTGGCATTTGACATTCTGATTAGTAGTGTCTCAGCATTGGTCTATTCAGATTTTTTTGGATGGGAGTACGTCGTGCTTCTTGAACATGGATATCTATGTCCTTCAATAGGTTTGGGAAATTTTCTACCATTATTTCTTCAAATATTCCTTCTGCCCCTTTTCCCTTCTCTTCTCCTTCTGGAACACCCATGACACATATGTTTGCATGTTTCTTGCTATCCTTTAGTTCCCTGAGGCCTTTTACAAGTTTTTCCAATCTTCATCTGTTCTTTTGTATGTTCACTTTCAGAAGCCATTTTTTCAAGCTCATCAATCCTTTCTTCTGCCTTCTCAAATCTGCTAGTATATGATTCCAGTGTATTTTTAATTTCATTTTTTGCACCTTTCATTCCCATAAGATCTGCTATTTTTCTATGTATGCTTTCAAATTCTTCTTTGTTCTCATCCAGTGTCTTCTTAATATCCTTGATTTCTTTAGCCATCTCATTGAATTTATTAAGGAGATTTGTTTGAACATCTGTGATTAGTTGTTTCAACTCCCTTATGTCATCTGGAGGCTTATCTTATTCCTTTAACTGGGCCATATCTTTCTGTTTCTTGGTGTGGATTGTAATTATTTATTGGTGTCTTGGCATTTGGCTTACTAGAGTATTTATTCTGGCTGCAGTTTTTTTCTTTAGTTAAGGGCTTCCTGCCCTTTCTGCGTTGCTGGTTGTGTAGTAGGAGCCAAGGATATAGTTGGTGCTATAAGCTGTGGAGGCTCAAGCTACCCTCATTTCCCCATAGACCAATGAAGCTTCTCCCCACTTTCTCCTTTGCCAGGGGTAGGTACAGACCCACAGCTGTGTGGAGTAATCTAGTCATACAGGCCCAGACTGTAGTTGCCCAGAGAGACTGAAGAAGCTCCATGTCCCTTTCTCCCCTGCCTGGGGCAGGGATGGAGCTGCAGGTGTGGGCAGCAATCTATGCAGTGCAGGTCCAAGATGACCACAGTTGCCCTGGTAGTTTTCTGATTATTCAGTCTGTACCAGCTAAATGTACCTGTAGTTACCTGGATAGGCCGGTGCAGGGCTTGTCAGCTTCCTCCCTACTAGAGGTGGGACTGAAGCCTAGGCTAGGGCTGCAGGCCAATCTGGGTGAAAGAAACGGGTCTCTACCGTCATTGTGATTTTCAGTCAGCCCGGCTTCCCCTCATGCTGGGGATGGAGTCAAAATGGCAGCTACCAGCCTCCTTCTGACTTGGAAAGGCTCAAACTTTAGCTGTTCTTAGGGTTATATTTTAGCCAGCAGAATTGACTAATCAGTAGCTGAAATCGGTGGCCAACCGTCTCTTCCTCCCGTTTTTGGGAAATGGAGCTTCCAATTCCTGCCACAGAATAGTTCCTGGGGTGGCTTGTGCTGCCAAAGTAGGATGATCACCGGCCTCCTTGGCATGGCCTGTAATTTCCTGCAGAGGCTGGCGCAGCTCCCCCCAGCTTCCTCCCTTTCTAAGGTAGGCCTGGGGCTTACGCTAGAGTGGCAATCTGATATAGATGGAAAAAAGCTGGTCCCTACCAGCACTGTGATTTTCAATCAGCCCTGCTTCCCCCTGTGTCAGGCACGGAGTTAAAGTCGCGACCACCAACCTCTTTCTTACTTGAACAGTTTCAAACTGTAGCTGTTCTTAGGATTATACTTTAGCCTGCTGAATTTACTAATTAGTAGCTGAAGTTGGTGCCCAACCATCTCTTCGTTCCCCGTTTGGGGAAGCGGAGCTTCCAATTCCAGCCGTGGAACAGCTCCCGAGGCGGCTTGTTCCTCCAGTGGAGAATGAGCACTGGCCTCTGTGGCATGGAGTACTCTACTCACAAATCTTCTCTGCAGATGGGCAGTCTCCTCCTTCCATTCTTTCAAGAGTGTTGCAGGATGTACTTCTGGTCTCCTGCAGCCCCCAAGTAGGTGCTCTAGTTAGTTGTGGGTGATCACCAACTGTCCCATAGCAGGAGCTGATTCTCGGAACTCTTTGCTGCCATCTTGCTGGTTGTCTCTCCTTAGGATACATTTTAATTTCCTTTTAGAATATGGAGCACAGGAACCATAGCTCTAGTCCAATGTAGTATCTCAGGAAAGCTAATTCTGCAGGAAAGATGTGAACTATGATTGGAGGCCCAGTCCAGTGCCTGCCTGAAGTTGTCCAAGGCTTTGTAAGAGAAGGAATGCTTGGTGTGCGGCTGGGAAGTAAGTGGGGGAAAACCCAGCCAAAGGACTACCTCTTAGGAGAAATATTGACCCCACCCACACTTGAGAAATTCCTTCGAGAAGAGTTATGTTGGCAGCTGGAGGTCTTTCAAGACAATAGTGACTAACTGACTTTGTAGTCTACAGTTTGGTGGGAACATTTACTAAGATCATTTACTGATAAACCTTAGAAATTGGCTAAACTTTGTAAGCAACTCAACACCTCACCCTTTACCTGACACATAGGAGGCACTCTTAAAATAATTTTTTAGCTAAACTGTTGGGCTTGGTATCATTTGAAGAATGAGAATAGCATCTCATGTATCTCTATGCCTGGTGAATAGCTGATGAAATGCAAATTGAATTGAAATTCACTTGAATTCTTTGTGCTGATTTCAGGCTAGAATTCAATTTAGGGGAAGAAAGGCTCATCTTTCAATTAGGCAAGAATGAAAACACTCTAGAAGGCACAGCGAACTTGAGATACATGTTGACACAATGAGTGGACAGTATTAATGAAACATAAGTTATACAAAAACCAAGGTGTTTTCTTTGGGGTTATATAGAATATGTAGCATATACTCGAATCTTTATTGTCCTGTGAGGACACATTTTACCCCTCATTTAGCCCTACTCACATATATCTTTCTCCTCTGCTAGATAATTATTGTAAAGAGTAATATGGGTTGAACTTCCTGCAAATGGTGCAAGCAAAGTGTAGCATAGAATGCAATGTATGACAACAGAGAGAGGAATTCCTATCAATGCAAGGTCAATGGTTGCAGCATACTGGTCTAACAGTTGTGGTTGTCGAGGTTGGTGGTGTGGAGGTGGTGCATCAGTCTAGAGACACTTCCTAATTGTGTAGGCGCTCAGTGACTGCCCCTCCCCACCCTACCATTATGCTCAGGGTTTCTATACACAGCTCCATGTTTATAACTCATTTAACCATTTCTTCTGATTGTTCCTCCCTTCTCCAGTTTCCTTGGCTCCACCCAGCTCTTTCAGGCTGCTTTGGAAATAGCTCTTAGCAGCAGATTTCTCCAGCTTTCCTGTACTTGCTATTGGATTCTGTACTATGCATTGCTGTATCTGAAATCTGGTCATTTGCATAAAAGAGAAACACAGCAACCCCTCACTATACCCTCTATTCCATTCCCTCTACACACACACTTTTTACAGTAATTACTATTTTTCACAGCAAAACAGAGGGCCTGGTTGTTGTGCTCTGCATTGAATAGGGAAATCTAGAGCCCCAAGGGTCTTAGGATGGAAGTAAATCTAAATTGGAGGTATAAGAACAGCCAGGGTTGAAGTGGGAAGGTCAAATTGGTTAAGGCAGAAAGGAAATCCGAATGGGTCCCTGAAACCAGAGGCCAGAGGAGGGTCTTGAAGATGATGACAGGCAGCCAAGATTCCAGTGATATGAATCTGTGAGAAGGAAAGGACATTGTTCACCATGGTTGAATTTTGTGGATTATCTGCTCAGTTCTGTGTTTAAAGAGCAGGAAGTGAAATGGGCAAGTGAGCAACTCCTCTACTGAATTATAAACAGATAGAGAGATAGATAGAAAGGTCAACTGAAAAGCCGCAACAATAACAACAAGGAACAGCAGTTGATTTAGGAGATACTTATTCATCTGTAGTAAACGAAGCAGAACCAGAATAAATTTTCTAATCTGACACAGATTTTCTAAAAACCGGCAGCACCACTCCTGCCACTGCACACAAAGCTGTTACAGAAGCTGCTCTTTTCTTGCTACACTTGCTCCCCTGAAGGGATCCATTGCAGTATCTCCTGGATCCAGTGTTTATAATTTGGTATCTTTGGTATATAGACAAATGCCATCCTGTACTTGATAACATTTAATGGTGAAAGGGAAGGAATATTTATTTAGAGCTTGATATACATCATATGTTTCAAATACCTCATCTGATTATGTCCTCAAATAACTTTCCAAAGCAGGTTTTATTATTTGAATTTGAGACATTTAAAGCACAGGGAAGTTAATTGCCCAATGTCCCATAACTAGCAAGTAGTGCAACTGAGATTTCATAGCTCCTGTTTTTTTCACTACACTGGGCAGTCATTTCTTTTTTCATAGCTCTCTGTCAATAACCATTATCATGATAATTTAAATGTCAGTGTCCTTTCTTCCTAATGATTGTTAACACCTCGAAGGGAAGTAGCATGCCCAACTACTCAGTAATCACTTCCTTTTGCACAGTTCCTGGGTCAGGAATGAATTGTTGCCGGTTGATGATAATTTTGAACACTTTATGTAAATAGTGTTATGTTGTTATATTTTATGCTATGTAATATTATGTTTTATGTTATCTTATGTACAACAACAATTTTTTTAAACTTATTTTTCAAAGTTTATGTGCACGGTTTGCGATGGAAAGTTTGCCTATCAACCAGTTATATGGAAGCTATTCTCTGGAAGCTGCCGAAAAGGAAATAGAGTATTTCTTTCCTCCTCAAAACACTTTAGCAGTGATAAAACCTCGTGTAACTGATGAATATAAAGGTAAGTTTTCAAAAATAAAAGCCAATGTATACATTTTTCTCCAAATTTTTGTGAAAATATTCAAAGTACAGAAAATTTGAAGAAATAGTACTAGGAACACTTGTCTCGCTCCATCTAGACTCAATAATTCTTGACTTATGCCATAATTATTTTCTGTATCTTTCTCTCCCTCACTCACCTTTCTCTCTGTCTCTTAATCAGAAATGTGTATTGTACTTTGTTAAGTCCTTTGTAGAGGTGATGGGGATAATGATATGTTTTTTTCTCCATAGATAAATTAATATGGAAATTGTATTATGGCTTTTCTAATATTGAGTCCTCCTTCCATTCCTGTGTAAATTCCACTTAGTTATGATATATTTTTAATTTTTAATTTAAATATTTTACACTGTATTCCCACCAAGCAGATATTCCCATTTCCCCCCATCTCCAACCCCTGGTAACCTCTAATATACTTGCTGTCTCTGCAAATTTGCTATTTCTAGATATCTCATGTAAATGACATCATACAACATTTGTTGTTTTGTGCCTTGTTTATTTCATCAAACATAATATTTTCAATGTTCATCCATTTTGGCAGAACTTCATTCCTTCTTATGGCCAAATAATATTCCATTGTGTCCTTATACCACATTTTGCTTATCGATTCATTTGCTGGTAGACACTTGGGTTGTTTTCAATTTGGCTTTTATGACTAACGCTGCTAGGAACATTCATGTATAAGTATCTGAGGCCCTGTTTTCACTTTCTTTGAGTATATACTTAGGAGTGGAATGACTGGATCATATAGTAATTTTATATTTAACTTTTGAGAAACTGCCGTATGTTTCCACAGTGGCTGCACCATTTTACATTTCCACCAGCAATGTACTACAGTTCCAATTTCTCCGCATCCTCTACAACACATATTATTTCCATTAAAAAAAAAAATAGCCATGCTTGTGAGTATGAAGTGTTATCCCATTGTAATTTTGACTTGCAGTTCCTTAATGTCTAATTATGTTGAGCATCTTTATATGTGCTTCTTGTTCATTTGTATATCCTCTCTGCAAAAATGTCTGTTCAAGTCCTTTGCCTGTTTTTTTAAATTATCTTTTTGTTATTGCCTTGTTAAAAATTCTTTATGTATTCTGGGTATTAAGCCCTTGTCAGATATATGATTTGCAATGATTCTTTCACATTCTGTAGGCTGGCTTTTCACTTTCTTGATAATGTTCATTAATGAACAAAAGTTTTTAATTTTGATAACATCTAATTTATCATTTCTTTTGTTGTACAAGCTTTTGATGTCATATCTAAAAACCCACTCATCAATCACAGATCATGAAGACTTGCCCCTATATTATGAGTTTTATGGTTTCAGCTCTTATATTTAGGTCCTTGATCCATTGTAGTTAATTTTGTGTATATGATTTGAAGTAGGGGTTCAGTTTCATTTTTTTGCATGTAATATCCTGTGTTTTCAAAACTATTTGTTGAAGAGACGATTCTTTCCCAATTGAGTGGGCTTAGCAACCTTGTCAAAAAGCAATTGTCCATAGATGTCAGGGCTTATTTCTGAACTCTTAATTAAATCCCATTGGTCTATATGTTTGTCCTTGTTCCAGTACCACACTGTTTTGGTTACCATAGCTTTGTTATAAGTTTTAAAATCAGGAAGTGTGAGTCGTCCAGCTTTGTTCTTCTTTTTTCAAGATAGTTTTGTCTATCCAGGGCCCCTTACCCTACCATATAAATTTGATGATGGAATTTTCCCTTTCTGCAAAGAAAGTTGTTGAAAATTGGGCTGGGACTGCGTTGAATCTGTATATCAATTTGGGTAGGATTGATATCTTAATAATATTTAGCATTTAAATCCATGAGCACAGAATGTCTTTTTATTTATTTAGGCCTTTTTAAAAATTTCTTTGAGCAGTATTTTATAGTTTTCTGTGTATAAGTCCTTTACATTCTTGGTTGAATTTTTGCTTATATATTTGATTCTTTAAAAGTTGATATTGTAAATGGAATAGTTTTCTTGATTTCCTCTTCAGATTGTTCATTACTACTGTATAGAAACACCAATGACTTTTATGTATTGATCTTGTACCCCACCACTTTGCTGAATTCGTTTATTAGCTCTAGTAGCTTTGCTGTGGATTTTTTCAGGATTGTCTATGTATAGGATCATGTCATCTGCAAATAGGAAAACATTTACTTCTTCCTTTCCAATTTGGATTCCTTTTATTTATTTTTATTGCCTAGTTATTCTGGCTAGAACTTCCAGTACAATATTGAATAGCAGTGGTGAGAGGGGGCACTCTTGTCTTGTTCCTGATGTTAAGGGTAAAGCCTTCAGTATTTCACCACTGGATTTGATTTTCACCATTGAGTGGGTTTTTCAAATATGCCCTTTATCATGCTGAGGAAGTTTCCTTCTATTCTTACTTTTCTGAGTGTTTTTTATCAAGAAAAACCCACACACAAAAGACAGAAACAAAGGTTCACAAGCTCTTTACTTCCCAGTAGATGCTGATGGGAGTCCTTAAGACCTGCTGGTCCCTCAGGTATACCCTAGAGGGTATACCCCAACCTTTGGAGGACGAGGTTTCCTCTGCCCACCCCCGCCCCCACTGGCCACTCCCTGTGTCAGTGCTGTGTTTCTGTAGCTTCTGTGTTGTTGTCAGTGTGAGGCGCAAAGGAAGAGTCAGACAAGTTGATGCATATGAAGCAGAGGGCTGCAGCTCGCTCAGGCAAAACAGCCCAGAGATCACTGTGACCCTCTCTTTTATTCAGTTTACAACAGTGCATAAATTCGGCCCCCCTCATCTTGCTTTCCCACCGTGTGTCTCTTACTACAGCAAGAACACTGCCTTCTCTGGCAGTCTACCAAGGGCCATAAGTATAAACATTGTTTCTAGCCCTAAATGCCTTAGTCTATCTAATATCTCAGCTTGGTGCATGAGAGCGCTACCTGTTTGTGAGTTCCCAGATAATCTTTCTTGGGAATTCAGACAATAACATCTGTGTGGTGAGTTCATTTCGCCTTACCTCCTCCCACTGATATCTGCAGTATGCAGTGTCCTTGGAGACATTTACTAATGTGTCTCTGCCAGCAAGCATGCTTTTTGAATGCTTAACTCTTTATGCTCTGACTCTCAGTATCTTCTCCAACACTGCTGCTCTTGCCACGCTACAGGGCAAAGGAACGCAGGCTGGTTGCTGCTTCTGGCTTGCATTTACTTACAAGAGCTAAAATCTGGGCAGCCTCTCCCTTTGTTCGGCACTTCTGTGGTTGTACCAAATGTTCAGTCTGTTTCCATGGTTGTCATCTAATTAGCTCCAATCTCTTTTTCCAGCTTATTCATTTTCCTGGTGGAGGAAGTGATCTGTAAAACTCCCTACTCCTCCATTGTGCATCTGTGCCCATGATGTATTTTTTTCAAATGCTTTAGATTCTATTTGCTTATATTTAATTTGGGATTTTTTTTTTTTTTTTTTGCATTGAGGCTTAAAAGTGATTTGGGTCTGTATTTTTCATTTGTGCACAACTTTTTATCACATTTAGATATCAATAAAATACTTAATTTTGAAAAATGTGAACGTTGTCCTTTGCAGTGGTCTCAAAGAGTTGAGGCAGTTCTGGGATTGGTATTTGAAGGTTGGGTAGAATTTTCTTGTGAAAACATCTGGGCCTATTGCTTTTTTAGTGTGATAATTCTTTGACCACTTTCTCTATTGCTTTTATGGAAATTTATCTATTTAAACTTTCCATCTCTGCTAGAGTTACTTTTGTTTAGTTGTATTTTCTTAGGAAATTATTCATTTCATGTATATAGAGTTTGCAAAATAATCTTTTTTTAAAAAGTCATGTTTCATTTTCCATGTTTCTGTGGTTATTTCCACCTTTCTATTCTTACCTTGTGGTCTTTCAAACAACCAGAATTTGTTTTATTTATGCATCCTACTGTTTTCCTATTTTCTAACTCATTACTTTCTGATTTTATCTTTATTATTTTCTTCTTTCTGTTTTCTAGTAGTTTTGTTTCATAGTCTTCCTCCACCTTTTTTTGAGTTGGAAAATTAATTTGCCTATTTTCATTCTTTCATTTTTATTTGTATAAATTTTTAAGGTTATACATTTTCTTCTGATGACTGCTTTAACTGTATCCCATCTACTCTAATGCATAGTGTTTTCATTATCATTATTTTTTTCTTTATTAGAGAAGTTGTAGGTTTACAGAACAATTATACAGAAAATACAGGACTCTCATATACCACCTCACCACTAACACCTTTACCGTAGTGGAACATTTGTTACCATTGGTGATAGCCCATTTTTATAGTTATACTATTGATTAAAGTTCATGGTTTGTGTTATGTTGTTCCATGGATTTAGTGTTTAATTTTAATTCTGTTACCATATAATCTGACGTTTCCCTTTTAGTCATATTCAGATATATATTTCAGTGCTGTTAACAGCATTCACAATGTTTTGCTACCATCACCACCATCCATTACCAAGACATTTCCATCATTTCAAATAGGAATCCCATACATTTTAAGCCTTAACTTCCCATTCTGTATCTCCAACCCATCACCCTGGTATATTCTAGATTCTGACTCTATGCGTTTGCTTATTTAACTGTTTCTAATCAGTGATATCGTATATTATTTGTCCTTTTGTGTCTGGCTTATTTCACTCAATATTTTGTCTTCAAGTTTCATCCATGTTGTAGCATGAACCACAGCTTCATTCTTTTTAATGCTGAATAATATTCCACTGTATGTATATACCATGTTTTATTTATCCATTCATCAGTTGATGGACACTTGGGTTGCTTCATTTTGGCAATAGTGAATAACGCTTCTATGAACATTGGTGTACATATATCTGTTCGAGTCTCTGCTTTCAGTTCTTTTGAGTATATAACTTGTAGTGAGATTGCTGGGTCATATGGCAGTTCTATACTTACTTTTCTGGGGAACACCAAACTTTCTTTCACAGTGGCTGCACCATTTTACATCACCACCAGCAATGAATGTTTCTGTTTATCCACATCCTCCCCATACTTGTTATTTTCTGTTTTAATAGCAACCATTCTCCTGTGTTTGAAATGGTATATCATTGTGGTTTTGATTTGCATTGCCTTGATAGCTAATGATTTTGAGCATCTTTTCATGTGCTTTCTGGCCATTTGTATATCTTCTCTAGAGAGAAGAATGTTCAAATCTTTTGCCCATTTTCTAATTGGGTTCTTTGCCTTTTTGTTGTTAAGTTGAAGGATTTCTTTATATATTACTGGATATTGATCATTTATAGGATTTGTGAATTCCAAATATTTTCTACTATTGTTTAGGATGTCATTTTAGTTTCATGATAAAGTCTCTTCTTTTCTTGTTGGGTCTTTATCCATCTTTGGTATGAGGGTGATGTTGACTTCATAGAATCAATTAGGGAATGTCCCTCCCTCTTCAATTTACTGGAAGAGTTTGAGCAGACCTGGAGTTAAGTCTTCTTGGAATGTTTGGCAGAATTCCCTTGTGAAGCCTTCTGGTCCTAAACTTTTCTCTGTTGGGAGGTTTTTGATTACTGATTCAATCCCTTTACTCATAATTGCTTTGTTGAGATCTTCTATTTCTTCTCAAGTCAATTTAGGTGGGTTTATGTGTTTCTAAGAATTTGTTTCTCTCATCTAGATTGTCTAATTTATTGCCATACAGTTGTAGTCCTTTTTATTTCAGCAGGGTCAGTGGTAATGACCCTCTTTTCAGTTCTAATTTTCATTACTTGTATCCTCTGTCTTTTTCATCAGTGTAGCCAAAGGATTGTCAATTTTATTGAGTTTTTCAAAAGACCAACTTTTGGTTTTGTTGATT
>JAQZBX010056696.1:0-18136 GCA_029593785.1 Cabassous unicinctus
TTTTTTTTTTTTTAATTTTTAATATTTATTTTTAAAGTAGGTTTAGATTGCATAAATGTTACATCAAAAAAATAAAGAGGAGTACCAAAAAACCCCACCCTTCCCCTTCCCACACTTTCCCACATTAACAACATTTTTCATTAGAGTTGTACATTTATTACTATTGATGAACACATATTGAAACATTGCTATTAACCATGGACTATATGTTTACATTATAGTTTGCAGTTTGCACCACACATTTAACAGGTTTTGACAAAATGTATAATGGCCTGTATCCACCATTGCAATGTCATGCAGGACAATTCCAATGTCCACAAACTACCCCACGTTACACCTATTCTTCCCTCTCACTCCCCTCAGAACCTCTAGTGGTCACTGTCTTTATATCATTGATAAAATTTCTTCCATTGCTAGAATAATCATAAATCTACTTAAGTCCATAGTTGCATCCTCCCCCCACCCCCCATTTTACTTGTTTGGAAACCATGGCCTTTGTTTCCTTCTAACCTCTTCCATCTGAAATGGAAATGTCTACCTTCCATCAGTCCTACCCTACTTTTGGAAACATAGCTTCCAGGAAAAGGGAAGGGATTGCAATACAAGGGGAGAAACAAAGATAAATATGATAGCAGAATTCTCACTGGCCAAGAAGGTAAGAAACTTATATAGAATTGTATTCAGAAAATACATTCAAGAGTATCGAATCATACAAAAGTGGGAATTATTCATCACCACAAGATCCATGATATAAAAATGTTAACGGAAAGGTTTGAGGAAAAAATATAAGGATATAACTTGAAAATATGGACCTACACAAAGGAAAGAAGAACACCAGAAATGCTGAAAACTATCAGGAAAATTATGATAGTTTTTCTTTTCACTTATATGTAAATTATATATTATAAAATGAAAGTAGATTGAGATAAGGGAAATATGTATAATATAAGCTCAAAACCAAAAACTGTAGGAAATAATATGTATATATATAAAGCACTAAAAGTGAATAAGAAGATAAAATATACTCAGTCCAAATAAAGACATAAAAAGATAACTGAGAGAACAAAGAATAGATGTAACAAAGAGAAATTAAAAGAACTATCAAATAGATTCAGTATTTTAAAATATCAATACATATAATGGATTTAAAGAGTAAAACCCCACAATTAAAAAGCAGAGAATCTGTGATAAGATTATAAAGCAAGTCCAAATTCTATGCTGTCTTCAAGAAATTCACTTCAATATAAAAGTCCAAACTGGTTAAATGTAAATGAATACATAAAGGTATGCACACTAACACAAACTTTTAAACTGTGTTTAGATTAACAAAAGAAAATGAAGACTTTAGAGCAAAGACCTCACATAAAGGATGTTATTTCATATTAATAAAATAATTATTCAAGATGACATAGAAGTACTTAAACTTAACTCACCAAGAAAAGGGCTTCAAAATGCATAAATCAAACTGATAGTACTGATAGTACTGCTAGGAGATATAGAAATATGAACAATTCCTCAGAGATTCAATACTGCCTTCTTGCTTTGATACCTGAGGTCATAGAGGATATTATGTACAGTTTCAGGGTTTTGAACTTCATGCAGACGTCCTTATGACCCAGAATTGGGTCCATTTCAGTAAATTACCAGTGTGTATTTGTAAAGAAAATATATTTTGCACATTTATGGAAGTGTGCTGTGGGTGTTAATTTGGGCAAGTTAGTGAATTACGAAGTAAAATCTTATATTAATTCTTACTTTCTATTTTGTTCTATCAGCTTTAGTGAGACAAATCTTAAACTTTAATTATGATACTTTTTAAAAATTTTAATACATTTATTTTTACTTTCTTAAAGGTATTTTAGATTATATAAATGTTACATAAAAATATAGCAGATTCCCATATGCCCCACTCCCTACCCCTCCCACTCTTTCCCACATTAACAACATCCTTCATTATTTTGTTACATTTGTTACAATTGATGAACACATATTGAAGCATTGCCACTAACTGTAGATTATAGTTTACATTACAGTTTATGCTCTGTCCCACACAATTTTCAAAAGTATGACAAAATATATAATGGCCTGTATCTGTCATTGCAATGTCATGCAGGACAATTCCAATGTTTTGAAAATCCCCCCATATTATTCTTCCTTCTCCCTCCCCTCACAACCTCTGGTGGCCACTGCCTTTATATCAATGATAAGAGTTCTTCCATTGCTAGAATAATTATAAGTCTATGGTAGAATAATAATAATTCAAATTTAGTCCAGTTTTCATTCCCCAATTTTGAGAATTTTGGGACTGCCGTGTTATATAATTATGCGTGTGCAAATGTTATGCCATCTCATTTACAAAAATATTTCAAAATGACCTCTCTAAATTCTAAAGGAAATGATGACTATTTGCTTTAAGGTATTGGTCACCAACGGATTGAACCTTATATTATTGTTTATATATCCTTGCTCTATATTATTATTTTTTTGGTTTCTGGTAATGTTCCTTTTTATTTAATTATATAAGTTGTAGGTTTACAGGAAAATCATAGAGAAAAATGCAGTGGTCTCATAAAGCAACCTATTATTAATACCTGCATTACTGTGGTACCTTGTTACAATTGAGGTAAATATATTATTGAAATTATTATTCAAAGAATACTCTTACTATACTCCATAGTTTACATTAGTGTTCACTGTGTTGTAGAGTACCATTTTGTTGTTGTTTTTATTTATTTAATTTGTGTCTAGGAATATTTACACAAACTAAAATTTCCCATTTCAATCACAATGCATTCTACAATTACAAATGGAGATAATGTATAAATGTCCGCTCATATATGATGGAATATGCTTCATTTGACTTTAATGAAAATGGTATAAAATAAAAGAATGCAGAAAACTTCATCGTTTGCAAATATTATAGTTCCATACTGATAACCTATCAGTACTCTATGATAATAGCTGTCTTAGAAGTAACAAAAGAGGCAGTACCTATTTTAATGAGTGACAGTCAAGGTCCCAATTTACAAACCTGAATAAAGTAACATTTTAGTGTTTATATGTGAAGATAAATATGTTTTGGAAAGTTGTTAATCCAACATAGCAAAATATTTGTCAGCCATTAGAGAGTGTTGCTCTGAACTCATGGCTTACTATATGCCCTAATACATGAGATACATCTAAAATATTCAATAGGAATGCATAATTTCATCATTTCATCATCTTAACATGTTGAGAGGTGGGCTTGAAAGTGTCATAAGGTGGAAATAGGAAATATTTACCTTACTGAAAACCTGCTAGGAAAGGTTTTTTAAAATTATTTTTTATTTTTAAAGAAGCTTTAGATTACATAAATGTTACATAAAAAATATAAGGAATTTCCATATGCCCCACTCCCTCTCCCTTCCACACTTTCCCACATCCTTCATTAGTATGGTACTTTTGTTACAATTGATGAACCTATATTACAGCATTGCCACTAACCAAGAACTACAGTTTACATTATAGTTTACACTCTGTCCTGTACAATTGTGTAGGTTATGACAAAATATATAATGCCCTGTATTTGTCACTAAAGTGTCATACAGGACAATTCCAATGTCCAAAAAATGCCCCTATGTTACACCTATTCTTCCATCTCCCATCCCTCAGAACCTCTGGTGGCCATTGCCTTAATATCAATGAAAAAAGTTCTTCCATTGCTAGTACAATAAGTTTATACTAGAAGAATAATGTCTATTTAGTTTTGATTCTAAACTTTCTAAACATACCAGTGATTTACAACTTTCAAAATACTTTTTTTGCTATGGTTGATGATACAGATGCAAAAGTATCCTTCTGTGAGCTAGAGTGGATGTACATCACTATGGCAGGGTGAGAATGTGGAGAAGCATGGGAAAAATTCAATTGGTGTGACCTATGGACTGTGGTTAATAGCAATACAGTAATATTCTTGCATCAAGGCCAAAGATGTACTGTGTTGATAATGGGGGAATATGGAAAAAGTATGTCAAATGTACTTTATGGACTATGATTGGTGGTAATAGTTTGATGATATTATCTCATAATCTGTAACAAATATTCCACCACAGTGTGGTGTGTTGGTGAATCATGTGCATGATTGTTTTGAACAAAAGTAATTCTTATTTAAAATATCTTCTTCTACATTATGAAATACAGGAAGAGGTATCTTTGTTCATAATTACCAATGACATTTTTTCAGATGCTTACTTTTTATTAAGAAAAAAACCTTTAATTTAATTTTATGCCCAGATTTCAGATGTTAATATATATTTAGAATCATTTTAACCACACAAGGAATGAATATCTCTGACTGCTATAAATGCATAAAAATTCTCAAGTTATTGTATAGTTTATATTTTCTAGAACATTATAAGTTTAAAGGTAAATCAATTGAAACAGAAGTAATTGGCAAAAGACACAAGACTTATGCAGTGTTAATTCAGGTACTGTAGAATGTTCAGTTTTTGAAGGAGAAATCTCTAAATAAAATATAATTATGTTGTTACTATGCAGACATATAATACAATGACTGACTCTGAAAATTCAAGTCATGTCCCTTAAAGTTGGAAAAAGGCAAGAAGTCTAAGTTTGAGGCATTTTCAACTCACCTCATTAAAGTGGTAAGTTCTTTAATTAATTATCCTATGATTTTCCCATATAAATTCTTTTGCCGATAATTCTCCTTAAAGCCTCCTTTATCTATTGGTTTCTAAGACTATAGATTATAGGATTCAAGAAAGGAGGGACTATAGAATTAAACATAGTAGTGATCAAATCCTGACTTGTGGGTGAGTTGGAGGTTGGCTTCATTTATATAGCAGCACCTGAACTAAGTAAGATAGTCACAACAATGATGTGAGGGGCACAAGTGGAAAAGACCTTTTCTTGTTATACATTAGTTGGAAACTTGAGCACAGTAGAAAATGTGTGAATATAAGATCTGCTGATGAAGGTAAACCAGCTACCAGCAAGCACTGTTGCAGAAACAAAAATTAAAATTTCATTGATTAAGATCTCTGAGCAAGAGAGCTTCAGCAGAGAGGGGACATCACAAAATAATTGCTGGACCATGTTTGACTGACAGAAGGGCAGCCAGAATGTATTTCCAGTGTAGAACCCTGCATAGACCACACCACTGAGTAGGGTGGCCAGTGACATCTGGACACAAAGCACAGGGTTCATTTTCACAAAGTACTGGAGGGGCTGGCAGATGGCCACATTGCGATCAAAGGCCATGATGGTGAGGAACAGCAGTTCAGCATAAGCAAAGAAAACCACAAGGAAGACCTGAGCTGCATAACCCACCATGGAGATTGCCATGTTGTCAAGCAGGAAAATGACAGATGCTTTGAGAACAGTGGCAGAAATGTAGCATATGTCCAACACAGACAGATTCCTAAGGAAGATATACATGAGTTTATGAAGACACTGGTCGAGGGTGGTTACTATTACAATAAGAAAGTCCCCTACCAGGGTTCCCAAGTATGTCAGTAGGAATAGCATGGCATGTAAGTCTCTGTACTCCCACACAACAGAAAATCTTGTGAGCAGGAATTCAGTCACCATGGTAGAATTTGGCATTTTTAGGATAATTTGCTGTGGGTATGGAGAACCAAAGGCAAGTAATCCCTAAAAAATGTGGAAAGTGAACAAGAGGAAAGAAATTAGCTTAAGTCTATTTATAGGCTCATGTTTATCCAATTTCTTCTCTATATTGTTTATCAGTAAATCATAACATAATACTGCCTCATCCTTCATTAGTCTCCCTACTTCAAACCTTATTTTTAGGAGAGTGTTAGCATTAAAATGAAATCTTCAAAAGCTTGTGCTTATATTTACAAACATTTCTATCACTTACCTGTAAAATATGTATACTGGAGTTCAAAGTTTTGCCTGGAGGATTTTCTAAGTTCATATAGCTAATTTGTATATACAAAACTTTTCAGAAACATCCTCCAAATGTTAACACTTATCATTAGTTCATGATCTAACAGAATCTGAATATTGATAGAAAGCTACTCATATCAAAGTCTCTCTCAATTTATAAGCAGTTGGATCCATTATGTGACCTCCAGGTAGAAAAAATATTTTATCTCTTTATATAGCACTATCTCCTTGCTTCTCATTTCATTTCGAAGTCAAATTAAGGATCTGAGATAATATTTATGCTGGCTACATGTATCTCTTCATAGCAATTATTAACATGTACTATTTTTATTTTCGCATTGAACAATCTTTCTCTCTCCTTCTTAGGCATTTTACTAGATCCCTTATGTCTTCATTTTGATCATTTCTTAGCCTAGATACCATAATCAACCATTGAATGACATTAGCATAAATTTTTATTTATTTATAATGTCTTATGTACTTTACTTTATCATATATTATATACTGTAATTCTAATTGTATTTACAAATTGGAAAGTAATATACACAAAATTCCAAAAAAATTAGGTCACTGGAACATCAAGGAAACTTAGGAAGCAATGACAATGTAAGTGGAAAGGCCACATTTGTCTGTTCAGACAGCATAGTGCCTCCTGATGCATTTCCTCCTCTAGTACTCCCCATCCTACTGAGTTTCACTGTTACACCCCTTTCTAAGTTTGACCATTCATTTTTATGGCTACATCCCATTTTCGAAGTACTAGAGGGGCCTTTTAATCACAGTTTTTCAGAGCTGAAACATTACTCTATTTATTTCCTACATATCAAGTACTATGTGGACAGATAGAATTATTCAAAACTATTATCCTTATTGCTCTATATTTTTCTATTTCCCAGCCTTGCCCAACAGTATGTGATGACTTCCATTAAGGAAAATCTATTATAATCTATATTTTAGCCAATATAGAAATATAAAATATTTGTTTCACTAGCAACTTCACAACACCTACATACTTTTATATCCATTTAAAAATCCTAATAGATTCTGCTGTAATAAGAACCTTAATATAATACAATTCCTATGTATTTTAACCCATCTTATCTGTAGTCTGAGGGTACATGTAACCACCCATATCTAAAGCTAATTTGAATGCGCAATAATCCTTCTCTCTCCTTGGTCATTGATACCAATATTTCCTATTAAATTCCAAGTTTTGTCATCGTCCTTCATGCACTCTTTGAATTTTCATAAACTCTGCTTCCTCTGTTCAAGAGGTTCATTTCTGAAATGATGATTCATTAATTTAATAATTTTTTCCTGTCTTTATTCACTTGCCCTTTCCAAACTGTGTACTTTTCATCAAGCTATTTTTTTTGAAACTTAACAATCTGGTTCATGTCAGCATCTAATAATCTCCTTCCAATACCATCCTCATCAGAATTTCAAATGCGCCCCTTTTCCAGCTTTTTGAAGCTCTGCCAACACTGAATAATACTACAAGGATTTCCTCCACTGGGACATCTCTGCTCACCCAAGAATATCCTCTATATTATTACAGTCACTCATTCCATTAGAGGTGATGAGGATCAAGGATATCATTTCTCAGGAGTCACTTCAGTGCATTCTTAGTACCTTCCATCTTCCTTACTTTGGGATTCTGCTCTTTTGCCTTCTCTTCCTCCCTCTTGTTCTTCCCTCTCTCATTTAATCTACTATCTCTGACTCTTGTCTTCTCTTATTCTTCAGAAACTTCACTCATGTTTCCCTCTTATACCTAATGTGAGAGTCACCAGTATCTGAAATAATTCTGGAAAGTCACTAAGATCCAAAACATTATATACACAGTAATTAATGACCTCAGATCTAAGGAATTCTTTTCTGACATCCATCAGTGCTTGCTTTGCAATATTTTAAAATGATCTCATACAACTTAAAATTGGTGGAACTTGGGTACATTTCTTAGAGCATCCCCCCTTTTTGGTATAAAATACTTAAGGTCATCTTAGATGTACTACATGACATAATTGAAAATCCCAGACAAAATTGTCCAATAAATATCCTCAATAATGCCTACCTCATTAATTTAATATTTGTAAAATAATTCAAATAGAAGATCTCTAGAAATCTTAACACAATCCTTAAAACACATTCTTTGGGGGCAGTTGCTTGAGGAGGTGTAATCATACTTCACTTTTTGTTTCCATTTGTTCTCCTTGAATTTTTAATTATAAGTTTTCTCATCATTATTATTAAAATATTTCAGTGACAAAAATTTGCCAAAGAATAATAACCTTATTGAAAAAGTGATGAAGTTATTGATTGGTACATGTATTAATTACTTTCTCTACACAATCTTTATGGTTCTAGAAAATAGGAATAATGACTCATATCTTTCTTTGAACTTAAGTAGGTATCATTTGTAAGAGTCAATATATATTATTTAATAACATCATCAAGTGACTAAAATGAAGTGTGTTAGCTCTTCTCTTTTGTGTAAATACTGCTATGTTTACTAATAAACATGAATAAGCTGTTACATAAAGAGATCGTGTTCCTTATATTTGCAAAATGTATGGTTTATAGATGACTGAAGAGTTCACGGATGTACTCATACCTAGTTCCTTGCTAACCTTCCCTGTCTTCACTGTTGCTGTAAGTGGTAAGTAAGTAGCATGTGTTTTGCATCTTCCACAGGAAGAATCACAGCATCCTATCCTAAGCACTTACTAAACCCTAAAGAACACCACATATTCTCCTGGGCTAACTTAATCTTTTTTTACTTTCCTTGAAGACTTGAAACCATAGAATGTACTTGGCACATGAAATGCTTATATTATACCCTCAATTCTCACTGCTAATTGAATATTTGCTGTGTCCCCACATGCCCAATTCTTGTTCCCTGGCTCCCTTTTTGTATCAGGACCAACATAATTACCTGTAACATAGAAAACCTCTTCAAACCTCTAGAAAGCAGGAAAGTGTCACTTTTAGACTAACCTCCTGTAGCAAGACTCATTTGCTCCTTTATGGAGATATTTACTTCAGGACCTTCAAAAATGGTTCATTCAGTAGTATTTTGTTCTTCTTTTTATTATATGCCAAACATTATTGCCAAATTATTGATAACATATCTGATCATCTTGGTTAAAAATGGCTACTTCAATATTTATAAGTAGCTTTATCCTAATCTATGCTGTTTCATTTTGCATTAATAGTTTGAGATCATAAAAGCAATTAATTAATATAAATTCTAATCTTACTACTACTACCATATTTTAGAAATGCAATGGGCTTTAAAAGTTTTGTATTTTCCTAGCTGCTAATACAAATACTATGTAACAGCTTCCTGTAAACAATGGGAATTTATTGGCTTACCCTTTTGAGGCCAGGAGAAGTATAAATTCAGGACATTAGCAAAGAGGTGCAATCCCTCAGAAGACTCATTTTATGGTCTAGCTGCAAACTCTCTTTGGTCCTTGGGTTTTCTGTCACATGTCAAAGCACACAGAGCCCTCTGGGTTCTCTCTCCATCTGACTTTTACTCTGCCCATAAAGGACTCTAGGAATCTGGAATTACTAACTGATTCAGGGGGGCATACATTAAATTAAGTAACTTCTTGAAGATATCTTATTTGCAATTTGTCTACACTCACCAGAATGCAGTCACGACCAAGAGCATGGTCAAACTTTGGTACACAATTCCATGCACCATGTAAAGTTTGAAAAAGGAATGAATATATATACATATATATATATATAATTGTGTGACATTCACCAATAAATTTTAGATTTCTCCCTAGAATTTCCCCATGAGAGTGTCAAAGAGGTGAAACGTCATGGCCTTCAGAGAAAGATATCTTTTGCATCCCAGTTTTGCCATTTAGTTGCCTTGTTGCACAGGAGAGACTCTCAGACATCTTTTAACCTAAATTTCCTTATCAATGTAACCTATAGTAATACTTACTTTGTGAATTTAACATTTATAAACATTTAAAAGAGGGTATACTCAGAAATCTATGTTTAAAAATGTATAAACATGAAATACAAATCACTGACAATATAATTAAGCAAATGCACCTTGAACATATACATTTATTCCATCTTAAATATACAAAGTGCTATTGTTTTTACCAGGCAAATGAAAAATGGCATTGACTATTACTCTTTTTTTCCCAAGTACTATGACAATATAAAATCAACATTGAAATTATTGAAAGATTTTTAAATAATTAGGACCATTTCTTTATATGCAGACTGGAAGGTGTCAGGGATTGCTTTGCTCAGTAAAGCTTACCTGGTGTGGATAAAATATTGCATGGCTGCTCTCATCCCTCAAAGTGCAAATGCAAGTTATATAATATCTTTTCTGCAAGTACATGAAAGATGAATTAATCTACCTGAAGAAATGGATGACATATTTTCTTCATAATAGTACTTCTTCATTAATTTATCCATTTACACATCCATCTAATTTTAATTTATTTGTAATTTACTAATTCTTTCAAAATATTTTTGGGTGGGTTATATGCAAGCACTGGTTTGGGAGCTGTAAGATTTATAATGAGCAGATGTTTACATGCTCTTTCATCATATACTGTGATAAGTCCAATAATTACACCTGTAAAATAAAGGATTATGCTCACTGATTCAAACTGAATAAGTGGAAAATTCTTGATATAGATTGGCAAAGAGAAAATTATAGGCAATCACTCATAAAATAATTAGCTGAACAGCATATCATGCATAAATCATTATTTCCATTTTGTAGATAAACACAAGCATATCAATAAATTGATTTAACTATAAATATAAGTTAGTATTCTGCATATTAAAGCTCTAAGCAGAGTTTAAAGTCCCCTCATCTCCTGCTTGCATTGCTGACCTCAGGTCCATCCAATGTTGGTATATGTTCACTCTTTGCCTACATGATGAACCAGCAATTCTCCTAAAAGTTCTATTAGTAGAATGAAATATTTTAATGCAAAAAAATAAAGAAGATGACATTGATCTCTTTATGTGCATACCTTCCCTATTTATATTTTTTATTCTAGATCTATTAGCATGGTCTCTCAACAAATAAGTGAATACTACAGGAAAGAAGTGTTGGTGATTCATAGAGTGAGGTATAAGAGAAGGAAAAAGGAAACTAATAACACAAATACTCACAAGATAATATTGTCTTCTTATGTCAGATAGGAAAGTCGGGATTTAAGGTGAGTATCCAATCCTGTTTCATGTAGGTAAGCTCAAGTGGGCAGGTTTATTTGAAATACTGTATCCTAACAAGAATAATCCTGCTTTATAACAAATGCCTCTATATTGAGTTCCAGAAGGCATTAGGGAAAATGATGGAAGCACAATCCTTGCCATCTATAATGACATTGCCCAGAGGGAATTTATTGATGATAATTGACTCTAGATAATGGGAGAAGAGGGCATAAATAAAATAGTGTATAAATACTACTTTCGTATATCAAGAAATATTGTATCTAAAACTGCAGGTAAGACAGTACCATCCATTTGCTCCATTGGATCTAAGCCCCCTCTTAATCAGAAACAGAGTGTGCATCACCATCCCAAAATTCTCAAAATTGGGGAATTAACATCAGACTAAAATAGACATTATTATTCCATTATTATTTATTTATAAACATTATTATTCTAGAAATGGAAGAACTTTTATCATTGATATAAAGGCAGTGGCCCCCAAAAGTTTTAAGGGAGGGAGAGGGAATAATAGGTATAAGATGGGGGCATTTTTGGGACATTGGATTTGTCCTGCATGACATTGCAATGTCAGATATAGGTCATTATACATTTTGTCAAAACCTATAAAATTATATGTAGCAAAGTGCATACTGAAATGTAAACTATAGTCGATGGTTAGTAGCAATGCTTCAATATGTGTCTATCAATAGAAACAAATGTACCACACTAATGAAAGATGTTAATGTGGCAAAGTGTGGGAGGAAGAAGAGGTGGATTATATGGGAATTCCCTGTATTTTTGATGTAATAACTATGTAACTTAAAACTTCTTTAAAAATAATAAAATTGGATATTGGATATTTGAGGCTTTTTGAGGCGACAATTAATACAGAAATAAAACTGCTATTCTCATAATATTATGATGATTTCTATGCTGAAATGACTGAGGATCCCAAAGACAAAATGGCCAAAAAGAAGATGCACAGAAACTGGTTTCACCCCAATCCCAGATATCAAGTGTTTCTGTTTTAATATTTATAAAATATTTTCTCAGTAAAATGGAATGATTTTCACTAGCCAGGCCAAAATCTCAATATTTGTAATGGATTTTTTTTCTTCTTTTTTTAAAAGAAGCTTTAGATTACATGAATCTTACATAGAAAATATAAGGGATTCCCATATGTCCCATCACCTCCCCCTCCCACACTTTGCCCTATTAACAACATCTTTCATTACTGTGGTACATTTGTTACAATTGATGAACACATATTGTAGCATTGCTACTAACTTTGGTCTAAAGTTTACATTATGGTTTACACTTTGCACCACACAATTTTATAAGTTTTGACAAAATGTTTAATAGCTTGTGCCCATCATTGCAATATGCAGAACAATTCCAATGGATATAAAGCAGCCCTTTTGATATTGTCAAAACTGCCAACATAAATGTTTTGAATGTCATTTACTAGTCTGGTGTCAAAGACCAGCACTAAAAGCTTTGAGCTTTGGGAGTAGCTTTTCAGCTGTTCACCACATGTCATATCTTGTGACTCAGTTTCTTCATCTCTTAACATGTTATCAATTGTGTCCACCCTTATGAGCCTGTTGAGGATGTGACACAGTGGAAAGTTAAAGCATTTGGACTAGTACATGGCAAAAAGTGCACATTAGAAGCCACTACAACATATGCTATTTAGTTGTAACAGTGATATGAGTGGACCAGTCAGATCCTTTCGGAAGACTGGAAGCCTTCCATAGTTCTTAGAAGTTCTCTTAGTTTTTGTCATTGATTTCCTGTTTAATTAACTATGCTCAGACAATTGAATCTCAGAGATTTAAAAGTGTTGACATATGCTGAATTTTCATGCAGCATAAAATCTATTTTGTTATATTGTAACACATATATATCTTTTATATAACTTTTCTACAAACTTTATTTTTTTTACTTGCTTGTTACATGTTATATTAGCTTTCTCAAGAGTCAAATAAATTTTGCAGTCTTTCAAATCATATTAATATTTAAGAATTTGAGATGTATGGAAAACTTTTATTATTTCAAAATATGTATTAAATTTTTCCAGCAACTTTTATTGAATGGACCATATTTTACTGTAAATATGTCTGTCTATGTATGCGTTCTCTATTCTGTTCCATTGGTTTATTTATCAGTCTTTTTGCCAATAGCATGTGGATTAATTACTGTTGCTCAGAAATCATGAATTCTGTTGGTGTAATTTATCTAACTTTATATTCTTTAAAATTGTCATAGATTTTTTGATTATTGGTTTTCCTATATATATTTTAGGAATAGATATTTTTTAAAAATTACAATATACATCCACACACAATTAAAATCACTGGTATTTTTATTTATATTTCATTGGACTGAGTAGGTAGTTGAATAAGAATTAATATTTTTAAAAATGTAAAATTTTCTTAGGTATGAATTATTTCCACCTCTTCATGTTTAAGTTTTCTTTAATTTTTCACTATGAGATATTTGAGTGTTCATGAATGAATTATGTAATTTTCATTTGATTCATTCTCACATGTTTTATAAGGTTTGATGCTGCATTTAGTATTATTTTTATTTTTTACTAATTGTCAAATGTATTATATAAAAACACAATTAGATTCATTAAGTAATTTTAGCAGCACTACCAAAGTTACAGAGTTCAAGGGCCTGTCTTGGTATAGATAAATCAAGAAAAATTAAGAAAATCTGTCAGAATCAACTTTGTCTGAACTCTGAATTTAATCAATGATTTACAACAACAAAACTAAGACTGAAGTCAATTTAGATCTTGATAAAAGAGCTTTGTGACATTTTAGCTTAGATTACTAGACTACAAGGAAACACTTGGTCTGAAGATGGCAGCCCACATTCCTTGTGTAGGTACCTGATTTTGGAGGGAGAAGAGCAGACCTTCTATTAAATATTTCATGTTTACTATGTTGGCCTGTCTGTGGCAATGTTAAAAAATTGATGTAAGGTGATTGTTTTTGTGTCAACTGAGATCTCTCTCAGTGTGTATAGGAGCTGTGCACATGGCATTCCTTGAAATGATTGAAAGGGAAGTTAAGCAACTGTTGCAACCTGAAGGAAGAATTATGACAGGTAAATAACAGGCTTCTTGAAAGACTGGGAGAGGAATCTGGGGAGAGAGTTACTTTAGGGACTAATGGCATTGCAAAATGTCAGATGTATAAAAGAGAATTTACAAAGATATGTTCATGTGCCAGTCAGGCACATTCTCAGAAAAGATATGAGCATACCCTAAGCTTTCACCTCTGACAAACCTATAGGTTTGAACCATAGTAGTTGAGAACTACAGCAGAGTTTTAAGGAGCTTGGCTAAGAATTGAAGGAAAGCCCCAACCTAGAACCAATTTGAAAAGACAAGGAGATCTTGCTCTTTTTCTCTTCTTCTTCTCTTTCCCCCTGGCTCTAGTTGTTTAATGGAATCTCTCTGTCATGTTACTAGTTGATCACAAGTTAAAAGAAAAGAGATTTCAAATACCCACAAATAACCAAAGAACTGGACAGCAAAAACAGTGAACCCTAATATAAACTATGGACTGTAATTAATGATATATCTATAATAATATTGTTTCATCAATTATATCAAAGATAACACACTAATGAAAAATGTTAATTACAAGGAAAACAGCATGGATAGAGGGGGATCAAAGAGATCTTTTAATTTTCAGCATGATTTTTCTGTAAACATACAAATTAACTAAAAAAAAATTATTTGGGCAGGTGATGTTTCCAAGTTGCACAGAAAGATGCCCTGCTGTAATCCTCACCATAGAAACAGTGAAAAAAGGCAGAATAAATTTTATCAAAACACTGGAAGATGATAGAGTTTAGAGAAAAACTCAACAAATGCTGATTTAGAAAAAAAATCTAAAATTGTATTGAACATCAGGAAAAATTCACCCCCCTGGGCCCCTCTGCTGACGTTAAAACTGCATGGCAGTTTGTGGGGATACACAGCAGTGATTTGCATGCAAAAGTGTGTTAAAGGCGAATCTCTAAAACCGATTGAATCATGGTGGCAGTTTGGACTCCTGCACATACAATATGGATCCCTGAAGGCAGACCAAATCATGGGACTGGCTCTGTGGCCTGAATACATTCCAGTTAGAGTCTCTTAGGCCCAAATTGTGCTTCACCTAATGAAAAATTGGGTGACTTTGATAACCAGCCTCAAGTGGCTCCATGGAAGACTGGCACAGGACATATTTGTGGGTCCCTGAACTTGCAAGTTGCAGGGGCAGAAAACCCATGGATTAAGGGTATGTGAGCCACAGAGCAGTAACATTGCTAAAGGCTGGAGTGCAAAGGTAAACCAGGGGCCAGAGAGTGAAGATGAGCTGTTTGCAGCTCCCAGGGAGAGAAAAAAACTATTATTAAAACAAATTGCATATCACAGAGCACAAGGAAAGAAGCTGGAAAAAAGAACTGCTTTTATAGGAGGGAAACAGTCATACATACTAGAGAACTATTGAAAGCTACCAAACATGCCCAGGGAAAACAGTATAAACTAGAATAATAGTTGGATAAGAGGCTCAACACAGAATCAATCTATAATAAAACCTTAGGTAAGAGGTAAACTCTTACCTCCAGAATTAGCAACTCAAAATAATCTATACCAAGATATCAACAAAAATTCACAAGACATGCAAAGAAATTGTTAACCTATTTAGAATATAGTTTTCAGCAAATGAAATATGATTTTGTTGTTTCTGTGCTGTCATGTAATACAATGACTATATCATAGAACTCAGGTTACTACCACCAAATTAGAAATAGGCAATAAAGTTAATTTTTAAGCATTTTGAAACTCACCTCATCAATATGGGAGTGTCTTAAGATAAGTAAATTATCACTTTCCTGAGTAAACTTTTTGCTCATAATTCTCTTTACAGTCTGTTTTATTTGCTTGATTCTTAAAAATATAGATAATAGCATTCAAGAAAGGAGGGGCTATAGAATAGAACAATGAGGTGATCCTGTCCTGAATTGTGGGTGAGTCAGAGGTTAGCTTCATGTACACAGAAGTGACTGTGCTTTACAAAGACAATCCTCACAATGATGTGTGGGACAGAGGTGGAAAAGCCTTTCCTTGTCCTTGCCTGGTTGGAATCTTGAGCACAGTAGAAAATATGCAAATATATGACATGGCAATGAAGGCAAAGCAGCCATCAGCAACCACACTGCATATACCTAGAATTGTAATTGCTAGTCATGTGGTACTTATTTAACTTTCTGAAGAACTGACAATGTGTCTTCCACAGTGGCTGCATCATTTTACATCCCCAAAAACAATGAATGAGTGTGCCTATTTCTCCACATCCTCTCCAACATTGGTAACATTCCATTTATAAATAGCAGCCATTTAATGAGTGTGAAATGGTATCATTGTGCTTTTGATTTGAAATTCCTACTGTGATATTAGTTTCATTGCTAATAAAGCACATGCCATGCACAATAGTTCATAGTTTCAAGGCTAGAAGTCCAAAATCAAGGTGCCACCAATGTGATGTTTATCCCAGTAGACTGTGGCTTTTGGGGCCTGGTTCCGAGCAATCCTGTGTTTTTCTGCACAATGCACATGGAAGCCACTCCTGGTGTATTTGTTCCATTGACTTAAAGCTTCTGACTGCTCACTCTGACTTTCTCTCTTTGTGACATTCCATACAAGGTCCAAGAGCCATCCTAATTCAGCTGCTGCATGCCTTAACTGAAGTAAGCTCATCAATAGGTCCTACTTACAAGAATTCATACCCACAGGATTGGATTAAGCTTAAGAATGTGTTTTTCTGGGGTACAAGCCACCACAAATGCTGGAGCTATTATTATTATTTTTTTAGCCTTTTGTATATCTTCTTTGGAAAAATGTCTATTTAATCTTTTGCCCATTTTTTAAATAGGTTATTCTGTGGTTGAGTTGAAGATTTCTTTTTATTTGCTTGATATAAAAACCCTATTAGATATGTGATTTTCAAATATTTATGACATTGCTTAGGCTTTTATTTTAATTTCATGACAAAGTCCTTTGACACATAAAAATTTTAATATTTATGAGGTACAATTTATCTTTTATTTTATTTTGTTGCTTGAATTTTGGTTGTAAAGTCTAAGAAATCATTGCCTGGTGCAATGTCCTGAAGATGGTTCCCTATATTTTCTTATAGTAGTTTTATACTTCTGGTTCTAATACTTAGGTCTTTGATCCATTTTGAGGTGTTTTTTGCATATGTTGTGTGCTATAGGATGGAGGTAGCACGATTCTTTTCAATGTGCACATCATGTTTTCTGAACATTTTTTTAAAGAGACTATTATTTTCAGATTGAGTAAACTTGGCAAACTTGGCAAAAATCAGCCATTCATATGTGTGAGGGTTGGTTTCATAATTCAAAATTTGATTCAGTTGGTTTATATGTATGCCCTTCTGCCAGTACCATGCTGTTTTGTTTACTGTGGCTTTATAATTAATTTTAATATTTGGAAGTATGAGTTCAGCAACTTCTTTTTCAAAAAGCTTTGACTATTTGGGGACCCTTACCCCTTCCACATAGATTTGAAAATTGGTTTTTCCATTTCTGTAAGCAAGCTGTTGGAATTTTTCTGGTGGTTGCATTGAACCTTTAAATTGTTTTGGGTAGAATTGACTTTTTAACACAATTTAGATTCCAGTCCATAAACATGGAATATCGTTCCATTTATTTTGTCTTACTTGATTTCTTTTAGCAATATTTTGAAGTTTTCTATGTATAAGTTCCTCAAAACTATCATTAGATTTATTTCTAGATATTTGATTCTTTTAGTTGCTATTTCTAATGGATTTTTCTTTATTTTTCTTCCATCATTCATTACTGGTGTATAGAAATATTAATGATTTTACATGTTAATCTTACACCCCATCAATTTCCTGAATTCATTTATTTGTTCTAGATGCTTTGTTGTGGATTTTCAGGATTTTTGATATGTAGGATCATGTCATCTGTA
>JAQZBX010056697.1:0-18130 GCA_029593785.1 Cabassous unicinctus
AATTAAAACCTTAAGGTACATTACAGGGATATATTATTGTTATAGACCACTCATTACTATCAATTTTCCAAAGATATGCTTTTAACACATTATTGAAAATGAAATTTCCTCAAAAATATATTTTCAATATATGTGCATTGCTTTAGGACCCTGATTTCATCAATTCTATATTTCCATTTCTACAAATCATGGCATTATATAGGTAATGCCTACATGATATGAACATATATATATATATGTATATTCTTCTTATAATAGCCTCATATTTGGGATAATTTAAAATCTTTAACTTTCAGAATAATAATTACCTTGAGTCTAGTGCTTAAAAACTTCTTGTGGCATAATTTGTCTAGAAAGTCTTAAACCTCAAGATTTTATAATAAACAAAATATGTAAACCATTTAAACAGCTTGAAACTTTTGCCTTATAATATTGCTTCCTTTGAGATAACATCTTTAATTTTTTTGTGCATTTTAAGGATTCCTGGGTTTAAAACAAATAGAGCACCTGCAGAGGGAAAGTTTATTTCATAGAAATAGAGGAGGCATTCTAATTCCAGTAAAAGGGTGAATTTCTAGGTCCAGTTTAGTGGCCTGGATGAGGCACAGGTTCAGAAAAGGAGGAAAGGACCCCATACTTTTGCTTCAGGCAGATCTTAATAGCAGAGATAGACTCTGAAGGAGAGCACTGGCTAACACAAAGCCAATTTTCAAAAACAATGAAGAGACTTTTGCAATTTGTTTTTTATTTGTTAGTTCTTTCCCCTCAATAATATATCTACCATATCACTATCTGGATATGAATATGAGAAACAGACTGCTCAGGTACTAAATCCCTTAGTTAAAACATTAATTTATGAAAAGTTAATTGTGCAAGAAATATTTACAAGAAAACTCTCACAGGAAATTATCTTCCTCCTTCCAGAGGAACAAGATAAAACTTCAAAAATCATCAAAGAAGAATAACAGATATTGGATATACAGAATCACGAGTGAACTCAAAGACAAGGCAATTCAAATAATTTAGACTTAAGAGATGAAGGAAAAAAGAGCAGAGCCCAAGAGATATATGGGATACCTTCAAGAGTATCAATACAGTCATAATAGAGTCCCAGATAAAAGAACAAAGGGACAGGATGTTTATTCAGAGAAATAAAAGCATAAAACTCAAATTTAATTAAAGACATGAATACACATTCAAGTACCACAATTAACACGAAACAGGATTAAATTTTAGAGTACCACTGACAAACTCAATGTAGCCAAATGAAAGAATGCAAACAAGGAGAGAATTCAAAGAGCTGCAGAAGAATACTGGCAAACTCAATCCATTATTAACTCCTAATTCATTAAGTCTGGACTTGAACTTAGGGATCTATATTGTAAACAAGTTATCAGTAGCCATATTTTATTGAGGTGGTCATTGAATGACATTTTGAGGAGCACTGTTTTACATAATGAAAACATCCCTGCCTTAATGTGCATTGTAATTAAACGGTCAACTGAAAAGGCAGACATTTTTTATTTTATCAAAAGATTTATTCAACACATAATTTTTATCACCTTTCATGCATTCTTGCATCGCTTCTTCTATCCATTTGCTCAACAAATAGCTTTTAAGTGCCTACCAAGTTGCAGCCATTATGCAAAATATTGGAGATCAGAAGGTAGACAATTTAAGAAATTTTTTAAGTTATCTAAAGCTGTATAATAAATTACTCCGAAAGTTAGTGCCTTAACATCAATCATAGTAACATTTTATTATCTTTCACAATTCAGTGATTTGTCTGGAATCAGAAGGGTGATTTTTCTGTGCTAGTCCATGTAATTTGGGGCTGCAGTCATCTGCTCCAGGGCTTGACAGAACTGCTCACTTCCAAATGCCTTACAAACATGACCGGCAACTTACAGGGAAGAGCTGGAAGGCTGATCTCATATGGGTTGATTAGATGGCTGAGACTCTATATATTTCTTTGAAGTTTTAGGGCCTTTCTCTCAACATGGCATTTCTACATCTCTCCCAATTCTTCTTACATGGATCTTTCAATGAGGAAAAGAAGAATCTATTGGGTCTTCTTAAGGTTTAGGAATGGAACTGGCAAAGCAACCCCATCACTTCATTTTATTGTTTAAATTGATTCAGATGGTCAGTTTAAATTCAATGTCAGAGGGAAATATATAAAGTCATAAATACCAAGAGGGAGGGTTTATTAGGGCCATAAAATATATAAGGTGTATATGTATTGTATACACTTTAAATGAATTATGGACTGTTCTTAGCACTCTGAAATAAAAAAAAATGATATTGTGATAATATAAGAGGTGTCTTACTATTGATAATTTGATAAGGACAACTATTAGAGAGGAATAAAAAGTAATTAGTCATATCAAGAATTGGCACAATATTCTTCCAGACAAAGGGAAAAATAAGGACAAGATTCCTGTGGTAAGAAATAATTATGTGTGGGACACTCTGTGAAGGCCTGAACATCCAGTAATCAATGAGATGTTTGCTTCTTAACTCATCTATTGATTGTGATGAATATTAAACAATTAATTACATAATTTGTGTTTTAACTACATTATTTAGAGAGATACGAAGGAAAAGAATTTGATATTATTAAAGTTTATGTAGGGTAAGTAGAATTTGACAAGGTCTGAAAAAATTACAAAATAATATAGTAAAAAGTGATGATGTGCATCACCCAGTATTTCAAAATCAAAAGAGCTCTGTATGAAAGAGCATTCATGAATCCCCAAAAATTGTAGGCATTTCATTTGGCAACAAAATGTTATCTGAGCTGATGTGAAGCTATTTATATTCTTTATTCACTTTATTTAATGTGAATGTTTACACATTTAATTGGAAAATTTAATTTATTTTGTTATGCATGTTGACTCAGGCTCTGCTAGGTGGGTTATATAAATTAAAATCTAAGAACTTATAACTTCAGAGAAATGCATCCAGCCTTAACGTTTGCAGATAATATGGTAGAAACTTATACTTACAGATTTACTTAAGAGAACAATTAAATAATTTACTAGGAAACTGAACCAAGAAGAAACATGCAGCATATAAGAAATAATGAAAGATTAGCCAAAACAATCTTGAAAAATTAGAATAAGGTTGAAGATCACACTTCCCAATTTCAAAACTTACTATAAAGTTAAAGTCATCAAGACAACGTGGTACTGGCATAAGGATAGCCATGTAGATAAACGGAACTGAATAGACTGCCAAGAAATACACCCTTACATTTTTGAACCATTCATCTTTGACAAGGATTTCAAGACAATTCAACATATATAATTATTTTGTTTAAACCAATAATAGTAATAACATGTTGAGTGAATAAAACATATGGAGGACCATAACATCACAGGGGACAGGAGTGAGGAATTGGAAGTACGTTAATATACCTGCATTATTCATGAAATGACATAATGTTATTTAAAGCTGAACTTAAATTAATTAAAAATGTATTTTGTAAAGCCAAGGGAAACCACTTAAAATTTTAAAGTAAAATGCTATGAAAAGTGAAGACAAAACGGAATAATCAAAAACTCTCAATTATAATTACAGAAGGCAGAAAAACAGGAAAAAAGAAACAAAGAGAAATGGAATAAACAAAAGTTGCAGTAAATATAAATCCATATATATTACTAATTGTAAATGCGAATTATATAAGCACCAATTAAAAAATTAATGAACAGAAGCAGCGTAGATAACAAAACAAGACTGTTTTCTACAAGAAACTCACTTTATATATAATTACATAGGTTAAAAATAAAAGGGACAGAGAGACATAAACCAAGCTAATACTAATCAAAAGAATGCTGGAGTAGTTTACTAATTTCAGGTAAATCAGAACAAGGAAGATTATCAGGGATAAAGAGAAGTGTTAAATAATTATAAAAGGATCAATTCTCCTATAACAGATGATAATCCTAATGCATGTACATGAATGCATCTGACAACAAAGTGTCAAAATACTTGAGCCCCAAACTGAGAACTAAAAGGGGAAACAGACCAATCCAATAATTGAAGATTTCAACATCCTGACCAGTATTTCTCAGAACTGTCAAGGTCATCAAAAACAAGGAAAGTCTGAGAAACTGTCATAGCCAAGTGGAGCTAAGGAAACATGATAAAAGTGTAATATGGTATTCTGAATGAGATCTTGGAAAAGAAAATGACATTATGTAAAAACTAAGGAAATTTGAATAATGTATGGGTTTAGTTAATAACAATGTATAGATATTGTCTCCTTAGTTGTGACAAATGGATCATACTAATTTAAGATGTTAACAATAAAGGAAATTGCTTGTGGAAACTCTCTATAGTAGCTTCACAACTTCTCTGTAATCCAAACATTTCCAATTTTTAAAAATATATTTATTTTAAAAAGCAGGGTAGAAATGAAAAGTTGGATATCTCCAGCTTTGAAAATAGAAAAGAGTGAGTTCAAAGTTAAAACGTTAAAATATTCTTGCATTAAGAAGAAAGCCAGAAGTAGAGATTGTAATTAAATGTATCCTTTATTAAATTAACTATGATGCATTAGCCTTCATGCTAATTAGTTTTTCCACAAATGGAGGAAGGAAATGTGATACAGAAAGCAACCACAAGAGTTGTCTTCAGGAGCTGTGTGCTCCCCATTAACCCCAGATATTCCAAGTAATTTGAGCACACAGCTCTCTATTGCCATTCTTATTGCTGCCTCCAGAAAAAAAGGAGGTGGTGGTGAGTATTTGGGAATAAATTTCCTGTTGCAATACCTTGGAATCATCCGCTCACATGACGTCACTGGTGATGTGTAGTGCTTGTACCTTCAATGGTAAATTTCTCTCACTCCCATCTGGGTATAGTTTCTTTTTCAATCATATCTCATTTGCTATCTATTCTTCATGGATTCCAAACAATTTGTTCCATAAAGAATTACACTTCTTATTTTCAAATTCTCTTATCAGTCTACTTTTATCTAGCTAGCTAGCTATTTAAAAACCTATCATCTACCTAGATACTTTTCTTCTATCCAGCTATCATATTTATTGACAATGTCCCTATGATTTGAAGAATTTTTGTTGGAGAGGAAGTTTAGGGGGTGGTGGTTGCATACATGCTGTTTGAAATAGCCATTCCTTCCACACAATTTTCCATGTATCAGTCATTTTTCTGAGCAATGCCTCTAGAAATTCTGCCCAATAGAACATTTATCTTATTATCTTAATGGAACACTTACCTGACTTAATTACACCTTACTGGCATCACCCAATCAGAAGGCTTAAATTCATTTTAACAATATGTTTAATCATAGGCCCCCCAGCTGAATTTCAAACAATCAAAGATTATCATGCAGATTCTGAAAATAAGATGGATAAAATTTAAAGAAAAATCATTGGTTAAGGACAAATAATGTATATGCATAAATTTGTAACAGGTATAGCAAAAACATTGAGAGACGGAGGGTATAGGTACAATTTTGGGTGTGCTTTTATGTTGTTTGTATCAAATGAAACAAGATAGTTACAGATTTATAATGTGGCAATTTTAGCCCCATAATAACCAAATAGATGGTTCTATGATCTTAGTAATAGACTTGTGTATAACACATTTAATAAAGGTTGATGTAAGATTAATAAGGAAATAGAAGCCCAGTACTTTAGTCAGGTAGGCTGCCAAAAGCAACGTAGCAGAAATAGGTTGGTTTTTACAATGGAGATTTACTGCCTTGTAAACTTAAATTTATAAGGCTGAGAAAAATGTTCAAATTGAGACATCAGCAGGTCATGTTTCTCCCAGAAGACCAGCTTCCAAGGATCCTGGACTCCTTTGTCACATGGTGTTTTCGTTTGCTAAAAGCTGCTGGGAGCATTATACCAGTAATGGGTTGGCCTTTACAATGGGAATCTTTTAGCTTAAAAGCTTACACTTCTGAGGCTGTGAAAATGTCCAAATCAAGGCATCATCAGATATGCTGTCTCACCAAAGGCTGTGTGCTGGTGATCCTAGACTCCTGACATGTGGCAAGACACAATATTGGTTCTGCTGGTCTGGGTCTCTGCCTTCTCCTCCAGGCTTGCTTTTTTCCCAAGTTCAGCTGATGTAATGAGACATATTGCTTGTCTTTCCCCTCTTCTCCAAATCTCTTTCTCAGGCTCTCAGGGTTTCTCTGTCTCTGTCACTTTTTTCCTCTGTGTCTTTGTGTCTGTGGCTTTTTCCCTCTTCCTTTTATAAAGTACTCCAAGAAGAGGGCCAAAACCCCTCCTGTGCCATACTTCACTGAAATAATCCAATCCAAGTCCCCCCAGCTGAATGTAATTTTCACTTTCAGCTTCTTACTTCAGTGACTCTCTCCATATTCATCCAATGTATAAAAGACTCCAGTAGAAGGATTAAGACCCTCCCTTGGCCACACCTTAATTTACATAACCTAATCAAAGTGCCTTTAAATGAAATATTCTAACCAAAAGATACCCCCACAATAGGTTCTCAGTTACAGCGGTGACCAGCTTTAAAAGCATGATTTTCTGGAGTAGATCTAGCCTCAAGCTACCACACTCCATCCTGTGGACCCCATAAAGTCATGTTCTTTCCATATGCAAATACATTGATTGCATAAAACTATTTCTAAAGTGTTAAATTATTTCAGTAACAATATTAAGTCAACGTCTCATCAAAACCAGTTACAAGTGTGGTGTGTCTTGGGGCACAATTCCCCTCAAGCTGCAGACCTGTTAAACTGAAAACAAGGTCTCTGCTTCTAATACATAAAGGAGGGACACTCATAGAATAAATGCCCCCATTGCAATAGGGAGACCTTAGAAGGTAAACAAGAATCATGGGTCTGAAACAGTTCCAAAACCCTTCACGGCATAGTCTATTAACTTTCAAAATATGACAGTCATCTATAGAATGATGGTTTATACTCAGGGGCAAATGGAGCAGCAGCCCCACCCTTGGAAAATGCTTCCACAGCAGCCATCCTCTTAGCTCCACCCTGTTCAAGTATCTGTGTCACTGCTGAACTCTAGGCTTCACCCTCTGAAAGTACTGGGTGATGGCCAGAAGCTCCTCAATTTCCTGGGAATAGGCTCTCCTTTCTGAGAAAACTAGGGGAGGAGTCTAAACTGTCCACAATCTCTGGGACAGTTCAAGCCCCTCAGAAGATTGGGGTGGCAGCCAGACTCTCCCAAATCCCCAGGGAATGTGTTCTTCCCCCTCTGAAGACTGGGATGATAGCACTTTCTTCAACAATGGGACAAAAGGTCTGCCCTTTTCAAGTGCCTGTAAATACTCACCTTCTCTACCTACATAGGTGGGTCTGCTCTCTTGGTCTGAGATGCCTTAAATACAGACCTCAGTACCCATGGTTCTAATTTTGAGGACATTTTTCCTTCATTCTGCACCCTTACTGTCCTTTTAAATCCAGGCTGGCAGTTGTTCAAATCATACAGATATTGAAAAAGAAACAAACAAACAAAAAACTAGTTGGTTTTGCATATGGCACAAAATCATATGTGTTGCCACAAATCCTTTCTGGATATCTGCATTTCCAAAACTGACTTGCACAAAAATGGCTGGCTCGTTCCATGTTTGGTTAAATACTCACATGGAGCACTATTCCCTGGGGACTTGCTTTTAAGAAGCTCGGTATTTTGCACACCATCATTTCTGGTTTCTTTGTGCCAAGCAGTTTAGTTCTCAGTTTATCCTTCCCCTCTCATATTTTACTATAACCTCCCGGGAGAAATCAGGCCACAATTCCACATTCAGTTTGGAAATCTCTTCAGCAAATATCCACGCTCATCACTTTCAAATTCTAGTTTCCATCTGGCATCAGAACACAGTTTTGACAAATTCTCTGTAACTTTAAACCAAGGGTTACCTTTCTCCCAGTTTGCAATGACACATTCATCATTTCTTTTTTTTTTTTAATTTTTTTAAATTTTTTAATTTTTTTAAACAACTTATTGAAGTGTATCATTCATACATGAACATATATAAACTATAAGTGTTCAGCAAACATTGTGAACTTACGAAAGAACCATGAATAACATCAACAGGGCTCCCACACATCACCCCCCCAAACACCCTGCATTGCTGTGAAACATTTGTTAACATATCATGAAAAAACACCGTCAGAGTATTACTGCTAACTATAGTCCGTACCTTCCTCCCCTATACATTTTTTAAGGATTTATTTATTTATTTATTTACTTATATCCATTTTTACACCTGCAACTCCCCCCGCCCATTTTTGCTGTTTCTGTGTCCATTCACTGGGTGACTCTGTGTCTGTTTCCTCCCTTCTCTTTTCATTCTTCTCCTCCTGCATTTACTGGGATTCAATTCTCAGAAACTCTGATGTGGGAGAGAGGTGTTCTACAGCCTGCACCACCTTAGTTCCTGGTTTTTCAATGCTTCTCATCTTGGCTCTTCCTTGTTTCACTCTCCTGTTATGTCATCATGTTCCTGCATGGCTGATGGGGCCTGGCGATTCATCCGCGTGTGGGGCCTGATGGCACACCCACAGACAGGGCCTGGAGGCTCACTCACTCGTGGGGCCTGGCAGTGCACCTGTGGATGGAGCCTAGTGGCCCACCCATGCACAGGGCCTGATGGCACACCCGTGGATAGGGCCTGGTGGCTAACCTGTGCGTGGGGTGTAGAGGCACACCCACACATGAGACATGGTGTCCCACGTGTCTTCTATATATATATATATATATATTTTTTTTTTTACTGGGAGGTCCTGGGGACCAAACCTGGGTCCCTCCATATGGGAGCCAGATGCCCAATCATTTGAGCCACATCTGTCAACCTTTTATATCTCTTAAGGTTGGCCAAAGATACCTAGAGTTACAGTCATTTCACATACAGTATGGTCTTGTAATAAATCAGGCTTAGTTTATCACCAGCATTCCAAAAACCAGACATAGGGAGAAAAACTATGTCTGGGGACACATGCATGGTTTCTAATATAGCAAATGTTTAGCCTACCCTGATGATCACAAAATTAGGACAGCGAGAATATTCACACTAAATTTTTTATTTTTTAAAGATACTTATGTTTATGTGGGAGGGTGTGGGAGGCATGGGAAGTTGGGCATATGGTTATCCTTATATTTTTTTGTAACATTTATGTAATCTAATTATCTTTTAAAAATAAAAATTAAAATAAATTTAAAAAGAGTGGAAAAAAGATATTTAAATTACATAAATTGTACATAAAAATGTAGGGGATTCCCATATGCCCCACACCTTATCCCTCCCGTACTTTCCCACATTAATAACATCCTTCATTAGTATGGAACATTTGTTACAATTGATGAATACATATTGGAGCATTGCCACTAAGTGTTGATATAGTTTACATTATAGCATAAACTCTCTCCTACACAATTTTGTAAGTTATGACAAGATATATAATGACCTGTATTTGTTATTTCAACATCATTCAGGACAATTCAAATGTCCAGAAAATGCCAGCACATTACACTTATTTTACCCCTCTCCCTCTTCTCAGAACCCCCAGGGGTCATTGCCTCCACATCAATTATAAAAGTTTTTCCATTGCTAGAATAACTATAAGTCTATAGTAAATCTATTCTAGCCATCGTTCTTTACCCAATCCTGAGTATTCCGGGATTATGATGCCCACTCTGCCTCCAAATGAGAGGGGACTGAGATCACATGGGGCAGATGGATGGAACTATCTAGCTTGCAGTTGTAGACTCTATTCTTTGGGATAGTCATTGTCCATTACAATTTACTTAATAGTTATCCTGGATGAGTCCAATGTACTAGAGAGTAGGTGTTGCAACTCTGTGTTTAAAATGAAACCTAGCCTGGTATTATATGTTGCCTTAGGGTTACATCCTGAGAGTCTCCCCATTGCTCAAATGTGGCCTGTCTCTAAGACAAACTCAGCATGTAAATGCATTACCTTCCCCCCACAATAGGACATGACTTTCAGCAGTAAACCTCCCTGGCATCAATGGATAACTCCCAAGCACCAACTAGCAATGCAACTGGAAAAAAACCCTTGACCAAAGGAGGAAAGAATAAAGACAAATGAGTTTATATGGCTAAGATGCTTCAAAGTGTGTTGGGAGGTCATTCCAGAGGTTAAGCTTATGCACATCTCAGCAGGATATCATTGACTGCCAAAGTAAATATTGCCTCAAGTAGTGGGGCTCCTAAGGACATCCAAACACTATAGGCAGGACTGACAGCTCAGGAGTTTGGTGTCCTGTCAGTGGGCCTACTTTTCAATTTATGCTCCCCAGTGTGACAGAGTTGGATTCAGTGTTGGTTTCCCTACACATGGCTATTCTGCCCCTTCTATTTGTACCTATATTTAGTACTAGAGTTGATAGGTTTATGTCCAAGACAGTTAAATCTTTGGGCTTTCCACATCCATCATTTCTTCCAACGTCCTACAAACAATTTTCCAAAAACAATCTAGGCCTTTTCTATCGAACACCTCACAATTTTCTTTTACTTATTTTTTTTAGTTAGGCCAGTGTATTAGTCAGCCAAAAGGGTGCTAATGTGAAATACCAAAAATGGGTTGGTCTTTATAAAGGGTATTTATTTGGGGTAGAAGTCCGGAGATACCAGGCCATAAAGTGTTAAGTTTCTTCTCTCACCAAAGTCCATTGCCACATGTTGGAGTAAGACAGCTGCCGACGTCTGCCAGGGTTCAGGCTTCTTTGGTTCCTCTCTTCCTGGGGCTGCGTTTCTCTCTGGGCTTAGCTCTTCTGGTTCCTCCACAAGGTCAGCTGCAGACTATAGGTGAATGGCTCACTTCTCTTCTTCTGGGGCCTTCTCTCCAACATCAAAACTCCAACATCAAAACTGCTTTTCAAAAACTGCTGCAGCTCTGTTCTTTGTGATGCCTTTTATATTTTCTTCCCCCACCCACCAAGGGGTGGGGCCCAGTCAATGCCCTAATCATAACTTAATCATGCCCAGATTAACAGATCAGTTTACAAGCATGATCCAATTATATTTTTGGAATTCATAATTACATCAAGTTACCCAACGGCTACAGCCGGGAAAAAGAATTTATTTGGAAAATGGGGGAAAGAACACAGCTTGCTGAGAAATGGAAGAGAAAGATGGAAATATACACCAAAACTTGGTGCCGGCCTCTCTAGGCAGAGAGAGCCCACAATTTTTACAGAGTCTACTCCTTGCCTATTTATAAAACCATTCCCACATTTTTTGGTATTTGCACTAGCAGCATCTCATTCTCCTAGAATCAATATCTGATTTAGTCTGCTAAGCTGCTGAAAGCAATACACCAGAAATGAGTTGACTTTTACAATGAGGATTTATTGGTTACCAAGTTTACAGTTCTGTGGTTGAGAAAAATGTCAATACTGAATTACCATCAGGCATTGCTTTCTCCCCAAAGACCAGGCACTAGTGATCTTGGATTCCTCTTTCACATGGCAAAGCACATGGTGGCATCTACTGTGCTCTTCCTTCTACTCCAGGCTTACTTGCCTTCAGTTTCCTGCTTCTGTAGCTCTCTCTATATTCGCCCAATTTATGGAAGACTCCAGTAAGAGGATTTTAAGACTTACCTTGTGCCATGCCTTAATTGAAATAACCCAATCAAAGGCCCCTTATTGGAAGTAACCTATTCAAAAGGTCATAATGACAAAAGGTTCACACCAACAGGAATGAACCTCCTTTAAGAATATGATTTTCTCAGGTATATGGATTCCAAACTACCACAACTAGCATGATACAATAAACAAACTAGATCTAACAGACATACATAGAAAATTTCATGCAAAAAAGGCCAAATACTAATTCTTCTCCAGTACACAGTGATTATTCTCCAGAATAAACCATATGCTATATCACAAAACACATCTTAATAAATTTAACAGTATTGGAATCTTTCTATGATTTTTTTCTTATAACTCTGGAATGATGGACTACAGTAGACTTACTGTTATTCTACTATAAACTTAATGTGATTCTAGCAATGGAAGAAATTTTATCATTGATGCAGAGACAGTGGCCACTGGCATTTCTGAAGGAAAGGAGAGGTAAAAACAGGTGTAATATGGGAGCATTTTAGTACTTGAAAATTGTCCTGAATGACATTGCAATGACAGATACAGACCATTATATAACTTGTCATAACCTACAAAATTATGTGGGAGGGAGTATAAACTACAATGTAAATTATAATCTAAGCTTGGTGGCAGTGCTCCAAAATGTGCTCATCAATTGTAACAAATGTACCACACTAATGAAGGATGTTGTTAAGTGAAAAAACGTGGGAGGGGTAGGAAGCAGGGCATTTGGGAATCCCCTGTATATTTTATGTAACATCTTTGTAATCTAAGTATCTTTAAAAAATTAAAAAAAGGATATTAAAAAAAATAAGAGAAGATAGAGAGGAAAAATATTGTATTAATAAGCTAAGTCTTTATATTTTATACCAAAGAGTCAATGTTCATTGTTTAAAGTTGACAAAAGACAGGGTTTTAGTATAATCATATTTTTAAGTATTAAAGAACTAACAAGTTAAAAGTGGTAACCTCTAGATAGCAAAACATAAGATTGGAAAAGTCAGTTGGAGCCTTGCATTTCATTTAATAAACACTTTCTATAGAATTTGAAAAAATCAATAACAGTGGGATATTTAGAAAATTCACTAATATGTGTAAATTAATATATAAGGTTTACACAATGAATGAGTCAAATAACAAATCACAGACGCAATTAGGAAATAGCTTGAGTCTCCTGAAAAAAACACAAAACATAAGAAAACTTACATGGTTTAGCAAAAGCAGTGGTGAGATGGAAATTTATCTCAGAATTATTACAAAAAAAAAGAAGAAAGATTACAAATATGTGACCTAACCTCATAGTTTTTGTTACTAGGTACCAGAAATAGAAGATCAAAATAAAACCAAATAAAGCAGCTGGAATGAAATGAAAAATATCATAGGGGAGAAAAATGAAATAGAGAATAAAACACAATAGAGAGGGTCAATCAATAATGCCAGAAGTTGTTTCATTGTAAAGATAAAATTTTAGGTAGACAAACAAACAAAAAAGAAAGAAGACTCAACTAAAATCAGAAATGAAAGGAGGGATATTACCATCAATATTGCAGAAATAAAAAAAGAGCATAAGATGATGCCATGAACAACTACACCCTAATCTAGAAGAAATAAACAAATTCCTATAAGCACACAGACTACCTACAGTGACTCAAGAAGAAATAGAACATCTTAATAGAACAATAACTAAACTAAAGAGATCAAATAAGTCAGTAATCAAAAAGCTATTGAGTCTCTTCCCTCTTGCTGGGTCTGATAAATTAGAAACACACAGAGAGAGACATATAGACAGACACAGGAAAATGAAACAACCATTTTTGATCCTGCCATGTGAGAGAGGGCTGTGTTTGGGAAATGCCTATGTTTTATTTAAATTCAGATTATCCATTCTTTTTTAATATATTCTGTAAAACATTTTTGATGTTATTAAATAAATGTAATATAAAATTTGATGATATGACAATGCTAGACTATTTATATTTTTTCTCTCATTTCTAATTATTCAGTACATATCATATTTTATGTAAGATTTAGTTTGAAGTATTTTTAAGAAAAAATTCTTTAGTTTATGATGGTATTGTATGTGCATTAAAAAATTGAACTCTTACCTAATGATAAAGAAAATAACACTGAAATAGAGGATAACAAAATATAAAAATAGCTTTTGTTTTCAAAAGATGCTATATAATAATTGTATAAACTAGATATCATTTACTGAGTACCTACTGAGTGCCATACAATATTCAAATAACTTAAAATCCATAAATAACATAGTTTATGTTCACAAGATAATTCTGAAATAATGTTTTAGTATGCTAAAGGCAGCGAATGCAAAAATACCAGAAATGGGTTGGCTTTTATAATGGGAACTTATTAGGATAAAGCATTACAGTTTCAAGGCTGTGAAAATGTCTACTACTATGCTATATTTTTTCTTTAAATAATAAACAATTTCTTAAAGTATTCTCCACAATAAAATTATCTGAAATTGGAGCATGCATGAGGAATTCTATAATACAATTTGAAAGACAAAACCAAAATATTTTCTGCACACTAGTTGCCCTTAAAAACACATATACTTAAACCAGAATTTAAACACTTATTTCATGGCTTATAATTATTATGTAGATTTTAAAAACATATTCTTGTAAATGGTCCAGATCATTTACAGACAAAAGAAGATTGCTCCAAAAAATAGAAAATAATGAAAGGCTGTTACTCTATCTAGAGACAGACCAAATAAATTATGAACAGGAGAAAAAAATAAAGATGCATGTCTCCTTGAATGTTCAGCTTCACTGTCATTTCAATTGCTTGGAGGCTTCTCTCTTCTGAATGATATTCAAAGATATTTAAGATAGTCAAACAAACATGAGAGAAGAACATAAAAATAACTGCTGAAATGAGTAAATATTTTATAATTAATAGCCAAAATTTCACTTGATTTCTCTATAAAGATGTGAAATGCTTTCTTGCAAATATTGCCTTAAAGAATAATAAAATCTATTTTCATGTAGATTTAGAAGCAGCTCATAGGAGAAAAATTGTTTACACTCAAGAATTTTTGGAAAGTCATTTATGGTATAGATCAAGTATCTATAAAATAATATATTATGTATTTTGTAAACTTTTGGAATCACACCTCTTCTCTTCATCAAATATTCAATGAGGAGCAGGTGTAGCTCAGTGTTTGAGTGCCTGCTTCATCTGTTTGAGGTCCCGGGTTCAATTCCTGATATTTGCTTTAAAAAAAAAATCAATTATATTGAGAAAAGTTAATTTGGAGATCAACAAGCATGCATCAATTGATTTTACAATAGATGACCTTTGGGCTTTAAGACAAAAGAGAGACTAATGGAGATTTTCTGTGGCAATGCCATCTCTATAAGGTCTCCTTACTCCATGCAAAATCTCTATGAGGGATTCTTTTTTCCTGGCATTGAAATCAATTTTGTATAGTTATTAAGTGCCCTTACAAATAATATAAGATAAAGTTGAAAGAATAATAATTGATAAAAGTCATAATATGATTAACATTTTTTGAGTCTTTATTGCTGGGATTCCAATATACTGTCTTTAATAATAAAATATTTTTTGCAAGTGATCTGGTATGAGACACACAAAAGAAAGATAACTTGTTTGGGCTGTGTTTCAACAAAATTAGAACTTTGTCAGTGACAATAATTCAATGTCACTTTTTAAAATTTCTATTCCTCCATTTAATTATATTAAATTTTGTTCCATGTGGTTTAATTTTATAATTTTCTGGACAATTGATCCATTGTCATTTTATACTCTCATATCTCTGAAATATAGAGGGCTAATTTTCTTTAACAAATCAATTTTATTGATACATATTAATAAAACATAAATCCATCCAAAATGTTCAATCAATGGTATTTGGTAAAATCACATAGTTGTGGATTCATCACTTCAATGATTTTCAGACAAATTTCATTATTCTAATAATAATATAATAATAATAATAATAAACAAAAAACAAACAAAGAAATCTCATCACCTCTCAGTCTCTCTATGATTCCCTTACTGTACATAGCTGCTATTCTGTTACCTTCTTTTTACTATATTTGGATTTATATTTTGTACAAACAGTCTTATATGCAATATCACCCATATTCATATTGTACATGAGGTTTCACTATGTTATTCAGTCCCATGTTACATTTTTTATCCTTCCTTCTAGTGATATACTTGATCTCAGAATCACACCCCAACCACTGTCACACCCATACAATAGCCCTGCTAGTTACACACACCGCGATGTGTTTTCACCATTTCTATTCACTTCCAAAGAGTTCTGAACAAACATTTTACCAATTCTGCCCAGATTAACCTTCAGCCTTCCACTCTCTAATCTCTAAATCTATGAGGTTACATAATATATTTATTTCACAATAGTGCAATCCACAGCATTTGTCATTCTGTGTCTGGCTTGCCCCACTGAACATAATGCCCTCTAGTTTCATCTATGTTATCACATACCTCATGACTTCATCTCCTACTAGAGTTGCATAACATTCCATCATGTGTAAACACAACAATTTGCCTATCCATTCATCAGTTGATGTATGCCTGGGCTGTCTCTAACCATTGGCAATTGTGAGTATCACCACTATGAACATCAGTGTGCAGATGTCTATCTGCATCACTGCTCCCATTTCCCTAGGCATATACCCAGTTATGGTTTTGCCAGGTAACATGGCAAGTCTACATTCAACTTCCTCAGTAACTGCCAAACAGCCCTCCACAGTGGCTGTATCATCCCACATTCTCACCAACAGTAAATCAGTCCCCATCTCTCCATATCATTTCCATCATTTACAGTTTTCCGACTTTTTGATAGCCACCAGTCTAATAGGTATGAAATGACACCCACTGTAGCCCTTACCTGAATCTCCCCAATCATTAGTGATGTTGAACACTTTCTCATGTGTTTCTGCACCATCTGTACTTCTTCTTTGGACAACTGTGTCCAAGTATTTTCCCATTTTTCAATCAGGTAGTTTGTCTTTTTATTGTTGAGTTTTATGATCATTTATATATCATGAACATCAAACCCTTATCAGTTATGTCATTGCCACGTATTTTCTCCCATTGAGTCAGCTGTGCCCTTAACCCCTGACAAAGGCCTCTGAGGTGAGGTGCAAAAGTGTTCAATCTTGAGGAGGTTCATTTATCTATTTTTTTTCTTCTTTTGTTGCTTGTGCTTTGCTTGTGAGGCCTAAGAAACTACTGCCCAACACAAGATCTTGAAGGTGCTCCCCCACACCTTCTTCTAGGAGTCCTATGGTGGTTGCCTTTATATTTAGGTCCTTGATCCATTTTGAGTTGTTTTTTGTATAAGATGTGAGATTAGGGTCCTCCTTCTTTCTTTAGGATATGGCTATCCAGTTCTCCCATCACCATTTGTTGAATAGACTGTTGTGGCCCAGCTAGGAGGACTTGATAGCCTTGTCAAAAATCACTTGACTGTAGATTTGAATTCTCCACTTGATTCTATCCATTGATTGTCTGTCTTTATATTGGTACCACACTGTTTTTATCAATTTAGCTAAGTAATATGCTTTCAAGTCAGGAAGTGAGAGTCTTTCAACTTTGTTCTTTTTAAAGACATTTTTGGCTATTTGCGGTACCTTACTATTCCAAATAAATTTGATAATTGGCTTTTCCATATCTGTAAAAAAAGGCTGTTGGGATTTTTATTAGGATTGCATTGAATATGTAAATCAGTTTGGGTAGAAATGGCATTTTAATGAAATTTAGTCTCCCAATCCATGAACATGGTATATATTTTCATTTAAGTCTTCTCTGGTTTCTTTTAGGAATATTTTGTAGTTTTCTGAATACAGGTCCTTTATGTCCTGAGTTAAGTTTATTCCTAAATTTTTATTGTTTTAGTTGCTATTATACATGGAATTTTTTCTGATTTCCTCCTCAGATTGTCCATCAATAATGTATAGAAGTAATATTAATTTTTGCATATTAATCTTGTATCCTGCCAATTTCCTGAAATCATCTATGAGTTCTAGTAGCATTTTTGTGGATTTTTCAGGATTTCCAGTTACAGGATCATATCATCAGTGAATGCTGCAAGTTTTACTTCTTCTTTTCCTATTTGGGTACAATTCATTTCTTTATTTAACCTAATTGCTCTAAAGAACTTCCAGCACAACACTGAATAACAGTGTTGACAGTGGGCACTCCTATTGTTTTCATCTCAGTGGGAAATTTTTCAGTCTTTCATCATTGAGTAAAATGTTAGCTGTACACTTTTCATACACTCATCTTACCATATTTAGAAAGTTTCCTTTTATTCCTTTCTTTTGGAAGGGTGCTGTATTCTGTCAAATGCTTTCTCTGCATCATTTGAGAGGTTCATGTGATTTTTCTTCAATTTATCAGTGTGTTTTATTGCGCTAATTGATTTTCTTTTGTAGAACAACCGCTGTAAATCTGGGATAAAACCCAACTTGATCATGGTGCATAACTCTTTTAATGTTCTTTTGGATTCA
>JAQZBX010056698.1:0-18145 GCA_029593785.1 Cabassous unicinctus
ATGAGCCCTAGACCAACTGATGGGGGAAAGTTATATCATCTTCTTCCTGAATCCCTGTCCCACTTCTTAGCCATCTTTTTTTACACTCCCTACATTTGCTTTTCCTTTAAGGGCTTTGTGCTCCAATGATTTTCATTCCTTTATTGGCCATCAAAAGGGGAGCTAATTAAGTGCAGCTACTTTACATTTCCAAGTATCAGTTTCCTAATCTGCAAAAAAGAGATGCAGTAGAAGCCCTCTTATCCAACAAGGGCAGGATCTGTTTCTGGAAATTAATAGAAAAAAAACTTGAGGAATCATTAAATTAAACTATATAGTCCATGACTATATAAGGATTTGCTCTAACAAATAACTATTTGTGTTACATGTCTTCATTTTTTGGAAAATAGCTACCAGGAACATCATCTATTATATTTTCTATTGTCCCCATAACTAATTTCTTCAGTGTTTAGTGTAAGCCTAATTTTCAGTGCAGTATGGTGTAAGTGTAAGAAGATTAATCTATGATGAAAAAATAATAATGATGATGATAAAGAACACCTGTAGCAATCACCATGTGGCCTCAATGATCTAAGCACCCTACATATATTAATATGAATGTACTCATAAGCACTCTGTAAGGCAGATAGGTAAGTACTCTTGTTTCCCTTTATATTGCTGGGAAACTGAGGCACCTAAGAGGTTATATTAGAGCCTCTTAATATGTGCACGTATTTGCTTGTTTGCTCTGAGTATCAGGAAATGCAAAGCTAAATTTATATTTTTGGTTTATACAACATTAGTAGTTGGTCTAAGAATATTTAAAATTTAATTATTACACTTTTTATAGACATTGAGATTTTGTCTTTTGTTTTATTGTAGCACTGTTTTCTGTTGTAAAACACCTACCTCATTTGTTGGGGGCAGGTAGAGGGTGAGGGTAGACAGCATCTAAATAAGAGTTTGAATAAATAAAAGATTGACATATTACCAGGGGCTAACAATAATCTATTAACATTCCTAATTAAATTAGCAAATATATGTTTATCAGCCACCTGAGACAGGTGAGTTTTGAAGAAGAAGGCTAATATAGGAAAGATCTGGATCATGGAGTGAGCCCTAGAGGAGCATGAAGGCCCTGGGACCTAGGTCTGTGGGGTGGGGGAGGTGACAGGGAAAAAGGTGCTGTTACCTGGCCAATTGAGATAATCCTTACTCACCTGTTCTTGATTTGCACTTACCTTTAACCTCCACACTAAAAGGTAGGCTTGGCCCTCATGCTCCTTTCCCCCAAAGCACCATGACTACTATTTCTGTTTATATCTGCAGGAATAGTGCTCTCTTCTTTATTACATTTCAACCAATATTTTACTCATCTCTACATCTAATTTGCAAGCACATAGCGAGTGTTTGTGAGTGCTTCAAAACAAAACAAAACCAAGTACTTTTTCTTCTGACTTACCCTCTTCCTCTTTTAGAATGCCTCCAGAATTTGAACATTGAAATGGACCTTCAAATTTATTTAAGATTGTTTTTCTCAATGCCAGCTTTGAGGCAACCCAACCAATAATCTCTTTACGTAAAGGAGGAAACAGTTTCTTTAACCTTTTAATTGAGAAGTAGAGAAAAACTCCATAAATATATATTTGAAAACTATAAAAGTAATGACTGATATACTGAGACAAATAGTGAGTTATTTTTTATCAAGAATAAGAAATAATGCTAATTTATTTAACACAGATTTATTTTTAAAGGACTTCAGTGTAAAAGATACTTTTCTCTTCTTGCTTGCTTTTTTTTATAACTTTCTCTGAGTGATGGACCAGCTGTATTGCTACCACTTTACTCTCAACAATAAATTGAAACAAAATGAGACTACAGGATAATCAGTATTGATAGAAGATGATTGGTCATGCAATCAGCAAAGGCATTCATTCTCTCTCTATTTTTAGAAGATATCATTGACCAATTTTGATAACCTAGTTTGTAGATTACAGTAACTGCTGTCTTTTGAGAATTATTTGTGAACTCTATCAGTTTACAACATCAGGATACCTTTTTAGAAAAGCAAACCTCCCATTGCTCTGGAAACAGAATGACATCAGTCAAATTGGTGTTATGAACTCTGGTTGATTTATGAAGTCATCTATTACTTTGTCTACCTTTTGATCAAAAGGCAGTATAAGTATTTTTCCAGATCATTTGAAACCAGAGAGCCTACAATGCCATTTGGCAATGACATTCATTATAATAAATTGATTGTGTTTTAGCCTAGTCTTAGAAATATAAAGATATTTGCATGCCATTCTTCCTTAACAGCATAGCTCAAAATCCATCTTCTTAACAGTGCATTAAATGTCAGTGTCAATTTCCAGACTCAGAATGTAAAGTAGGAAAATACAGCATCTGTGAGCGGGACTAGAGTTCAGTATGAAGATAGCCACAAGTAGTCATATATTAAGTAAAAGTTACTAAATAAGAAATCTGTCATAAAGAGGGGTTAATTTCATTAGCAAAATTGCTTCAATAGCAATATACATTCTTGGTGATGTCATCAACATGGTGATGTAAGACATCCCCTGAAAAAAGCTCCCCAGAGATTTAGCGCCTGGAGAAGGACGCCACAAATGCTGAACCAAAGAAACAGGAAAATCTCAGGTAGGAGAATTCTGTCCTGGATCACTGGTCACTTCCCTTTCCCCTCCCCCTTACTTGGTCCTGCATAGCTTGGGAGTTCTTCAGAGGCATCAGCCTAGATCCCTCCCACCAGGGACACAACTACAGAGGAACTCACAACTGTAAGTTAGAATCCCACACAAAACCAGGCTCAGGGACATAAGTCCATAGAGACCTAGGTTAGAATACAAACCACTGAGAGTATTGCATACAAAAGGGCCTCTGGGGGATGAGGGGCAGAGAGAACACAAAGGAAAGACTGGTAAGAACTGTTCTGCTCTCACTTAATCCAGTTTCAATTGGCTGGACCACCTGAAAGCAAACGTAATTTTCTGGAGTGACTCACCTTTCTGGATTGACCCCATTTGGCTTCCTGGGGCAAGATGCCCTAGTGGGGAAGAAACTAGAAGCATAAAAGCCTAACAGAAAAATGAAAAGGAGGGGATAAATTGAACTACTGTAAGGCTAGAGGTTTCCAGAACTGAAAAGTGTAAGGAAAACAGGGCACTGAGTGAGGGAGAGAATTTGAACAGATCTTGGAGCTGGGGAGAAAAGTCTGCATAAAAACAAACAGAACAGATCAAGATTCCCATATAAGTAATAAAGGAAGGAGGCTCTTTCCTGGAGGTAAAACAATTGCACAAAATACACAGTCGTAAAAATTGCACCACAGATCTAGGGCAAGAATCAGATGAAGAAGAACTGAGAAAATATGAATGGTTAAAAATGGGCTAGAATTCTAAAGGTCTAAAATAAGTTGGACCAAGCATCAAAAAAGAGCCTTAACACAAAACCAATCAACATTAGAACCCTAGACAAGAGGGAGAAATGGACCTACAAAGTTAACTTATCAAGATTCAGATGCCCAGACATCAGCAAAAAAATACAAGCCATACTAAGAAACAGGAAGATATGGCTCAAAGGAACAAATTAAAACGTCAGAGAAGACTAAGAAGTTGGAACAACTAATCAAAGAAGTTCATACAAGTCTCCTAAATCAATGAAAGGAGATTAAGGAAATACGGATATAGAGCTCAAAGATATTAAGAAGAAAATGTGTGAGCATAAAGCAGAACTTGAAAGTATAAAAAGAAACATAACAGAAATTATGGGGACAAAAAGCACAATAGTAGAGATTAGAAATACACTAGAGGCATACAATAGCAGATTTGAACAGGCATAAGAAAGAATCAGTGAACTAGAAGACCAGAGAATTGAAATCATACATTCAGAAAACAGAGAAAAAAATAGAAGAAAATTGAGCAGTGTCTCAGAGATTTGAGTGACAGCATAAAGTGCACAAATATACAACTCATGGGGATCCCAGAAGGAGAAGGGAACACGGGCAAAAAGAATATTTGAGGAAATGATGGCCAAAAACATTCTAACTCTTATGAAAGACATAAATATATGTGTCCAAGAAGTGCAACATACTCCAAACAGAATTAATCCTAATAGACCTGCTCCAAGACATATACTAATCAGAATGTCAAACGCCAAAGATAAAGAGAGAATTCTGAAAGCAGCGGGAGAAAAGTGATTCGTCACATACAAGGGATCTTCAATAAGAATAAATGTCAGTTTCTCATCAGAAACCATGGATTCAAGAAGGCAGTGGTATGATATGTTTAAGGTACTGAAAGAGAAAAACTGCCAGCCAAAAATTCTTTTTCTGGCAAAACTGCCCTTCAAAAATGAGAGTTTAAAATGTTCATAGATAAAGAGAAACCAAGAGAGTTCATCAACAAGAGACTTGCCTACAAGAACTATTAAAGGGTGTTCTGCCAGCTGAAAGGAAAAGGCATGAGAGAGTTGCTTTGAATAGAGTGAAGAAATGAAGATCATCAGTAGTAGTAATTAAAAGGCTAAATGCAAAACTCAATAGTACTGTATCTTCAATATACAATTCTCCTCTTTAATTCATATAAGAATCAGAATATACTCAAATAAAAAAAGGCCTATTTCCTGATAAATGAATGTACAAAATATAATGTAGTAAAGTGAGACAAAAATGACATAAAGAGGGGAAAAAAAGGGATATGGGAGCAGAAAGCATGTGTGCCCTTGAAACTAAAATTGGTGTCTTTTCAAATTAATAGGTTATAGATATAGATTGTATAATGTAAACCTCAAAGTAACTACAAAGAAAGTATTTTAAAAATATACAGAAACAGAAATGAGATAGGGATCAGTCAGATACATCACATAAGATCAACTATACAGAAAAGAAGGTTGCAGATAAAGGAAAGAGAGACCAAAAAAACACATGATATATAAAAACTAAAGGACAAAGTGGCTGAAGTAAGTACTGCCTGTACAGTAATAACACTGAATGTTAATGGATAAAAATCTCTAATCAAAAGACAAAGGTTGGCAGAATGGATAAAACAGCATGATCCAACTACATGTTGTTTACAGGAGACTCACCTTAGACCCAAAGACACAAATAGGTTGAAAGCAAAAGAATGGAAAAAGACATTCCATGCAAATAGTAACCAAAAAGAGCTGGGATAACTATACTAATATTGGACAAAATAGATTTTAAGTCAAAAACTGTTATGAGATAAAGGACACTATTAATATATAAAATTCTCTTTAATAAAAGAGAAAGTTTGGGGTTGTATATGTTACTAGAATGAAAGTTAGTAGATAAAACATAGAACTGTATAACACAGTGAACTCTGTTGTGGACAATGGACTGGAGTTAATAGTACAAGTATAAGAATGTTCTTTCATGAATTATAACAAATGTACGACACTATACAAAGTGTTAATAGGGTTGTATATGGGAAAAATACACCTAATGTAAACTGTATGCTATAGTTAATAGTACTATTTTCATATTCTTTCATCAGTTGTAAAATAGGTACCATACTAATGGAAATTGTCAGCAATAGGAGGGTATATGAGAACATTGTGTTTTTTACATGATTTTTCTGTAAACCTACAACTTCTCTAATTAAAACAAAACAAAAAATATAAACATTCTTCTAGAAAATCCTGATTGAGTAGATATGGAGTTATAAGCATATTTTTTAATATTCTTCCCAGGTGATTCTTATGTCCACCAAATTTTGAATATCACTGTTTTAGAATGTAACAATTCATACTGTGTTCTTAGGCTTTAGCAATAACAGCAGACCTGAGATCCATCTGGTTGCAATTAATATGCAAATTACACTTTCATTGGTTTGTTTTATTTTTTCAGCATAGGTTCTGGTTCTAAGGTATGGAATTGCCTAACAGAAAGGTTATTTCAAACTGGGATTTCTTATTTTGAAAGGAGTTTTCCATAGAGAGAACCTAAGATTAGCTGTGAAGAGACTATGGCCAGGAAAGCTTGTTAATATATGCTTTATCTTTTGAGTCCTTTGCCCTTAGTAGAAACACAATAAATATTTGCTGACTGAATAGAAAATATTCTTGGGGCAAGCAATAAATATTGATGCAAAAAAAATTTGTAGATAAAACTGTAATGTGAAAAATGCAAAAGAAAAATTTTCCATTCTATAGTGACAACCAAGAAAAAGAAACCTTATTTCATAACCTCCCATGACTTTAACAGTATTATTTATTTAATAAATAGTATTTTATACAGAATTTTAAAATATACTCCTAATAAGTAATTCACAAGAGCAAATTATTGACAAAAAAAGACAGTAAAATATGGACACATTTGAACTGGGCATGGAAACAGTGCATAAAATCTTTTGCATTAATAATTTGGTTTTTCCCCTTAAAACATGCTTAGTTTATAAGAATACATATAGTTGCATGAATATTAGTACACACATATATAGATTGATATGTATATATCATATGCAGTCTTCCTAAAAATTATTAATCAGAAATTACAATAAAAAGTAGTAACATTGTTGAGAACATCTCATTGCTGTAATCACTGATGATTTTTTTTACTCTAAACATTATGCCCTGCTTGGGTCTATTTTCATGTTCCATGAACTTTCAGCTGCTCCATCTATTGTAACCATTCGTGACCTGCCAATTAACAACAGATAATAAGAGGTGGTATGCCAAAATTGTAACCAGGGTGGAAGATGAAGACCTGTGTACTTATGTCCTTATCCTCCAAATGATGTAGACTTTGGAAGGGCTTCTCAAAGGCTCCATCTGTCAGTGGTGCAGGGCAGCAGGCCACATGTGGCCTCCTTTCCTTGATCTTTTTTCCAACAAGACCATAAATCAAATGAATATATTTCTTTTTATTTAAATCAGAAATTCAGATATATATTGTTAATCAGTAGTTGAGTCTACAGAGTTATAATAGGCTTCTGTTTTTTTGTTGGGGACATTGATCCCAACAAATTCAACAAATTACCAGATTTTTTGCTTGCTTTTATATTTTTGTCACAGTACCACAAAATATAATAGTTTCTGTAAGTGTGGTATTTCTTTTTAAATATCAGATTAGGCACTTAATATGTGTTCACATTTGGATTAGGAATGGACCAGCCTGTGTTTAGCCTAGCTACTTGATGAATTCAATTAAATTAATTTAGTAATTAAACTAAATTAATTAGTTAATTAATTATTTTAAACACCTTCTCCTTTAAACAGTAGTTGTACTAGTCCATAACAGATATGGGCAATCTAAGGCCCATAGGTCACCAGGTACCACCTGTTTTTATAAAATTTTATTGGAACATAAACACATTCATTTGTGGCTGTGGCTTGTGCTGCAAGAGCAGAGCTGAGCAGTTGTAACAGAGATCATCTGGCTCAGAAAACCTAGAAAATTTACTTTCTGGCCCTTTACAGAAAAAGTTTGCTGACCCCTGGTCTATAACATAATTTAGTTTGGTGTCCTTTGCCCCTGATTTTAAAAAAATTCTAGTAAGCTTTTGATGTTTCAGAGATGCTTTATGGGCTACACATACCAAGAATGTCACATTTTTCAAGGAGGAACTGTAAAAGATTCACCTGGAAATTCATAATAATTTTGCATCAAGCAGAGGCTATATGTGAAAACCATATGAAATATTTCTTTTTTATCTGGTAGCATTTAGACAGTGTTTTCTTTCTGGGTGGTTAAGATTTTGAACTAGATTGAGTTAAGATGTAGCATTTTTTACTATATTAATGATGTTTCTTTAGTTGTCTCTGAGACAGAAGTTTTACTAAAAGAGCTAGAGCAAATGCTACAGCAAGCGCTAGAGCCCACGGCAACACCAGATGAATCTGAAGAAGAATGTGGAGAGGAAACAAATACAGGGGAAAAGGTATTATTGATACTTATCATCAGGTCTAACTAGAGCAACTTTAAGCTATTTAAATAGCAGGATTGTTCCTGGTTGTACATTTTAATTACATGGAAAATATTTTTCACTTCTGAAATTTAAGCCTTCGATTATCATAAGATACTCACTTACCATAAGGTCATTATAAACTAGTAGCCTATTGAGAAATAAGAACACATCTATCAGTCTTTAAAAAAAATACCTGTTTGAGCAGAGGAGATTTTTTGTTTCAGATCTCTGGGGTTGGAAGATAAAGGGGGGCTCACTGTAGCTAAAGGGTACCTCTACAGAGAGACCTCTCCTCTGCTGCAAACCTTCACAGTCAGGAGAAAGGTCTAGGAAAACAGCAGCTCACCGGAAAAGCTGCCCTGTTAAGTGTCTGAAGCCACCTGCAGATCCTTACCCCCTGCCTGGGGAATGAATGGTTCACGCTCCAAAAAAAACTCTATATGTTTTAATTATTGCCTGTTATTATTAACAAACTGGAGGTAAAATGTTGAGTTGGAATAAGTTTCACCATTCATATCTAGATTTCTCTTTTTTTTTCTTTGCCAAATATGTTGTGCTCAGAAAGACCATCTGTGCTTACTTTATTTAACGCATATATATGACACGATAAATTTTAAGGTGTTTAACAAACTGCTCAGCACATCAGCTCCCTTTCTCTCTGCAAATTTAATGATGTTTTATGGTGCCAGGCCCAGGGAGGTGGTCATTAATACAGAGCAGCGATGTCATGGGGTTGAGAAATGGAAGTCGTAGGGAGATACTTCCACAAGGCAATGCAGCAGCTCCCTACTTAGTTAGGAGGACAAATGGCAGTGAGGAATTGTGTCCTTAAGGTTTCATTCATTCATTCATTCGTTCATGCACTCACTCACTCACTTAGAGATACAGTACCACGTGCCTGGAGGCAAGAGAGCATAGTAGTTAGAGCATTGACACTGAGTCACATAATGCATGGGTCCCTGTCCTGTTGCTGCCAAGTAGGACCTGTGTAATCTGTCCAAGTTTATCACCTGCCTCAGAAGGTGGTTTTGAGTATTAAATAAAGTAAAGCAGGAAGAGGACTTTGCATAATAACTGACATCTATTGTTAGCTACTATTAGTGATGAGAATTGGCAATGGCAACCAGAAAGAATAAGCCCTAAGATTCTCTTACTTCATCTCTCTTTTCCTGCATTCTCAGTTTGAGAACTATCTATCCCCAAGTCTGTCTGTTCTCAGATGCAGAAAAAGATGCATTTGCAAATGGACACGGTGGTTTATATACTTTGGCAGACTGCCCAACTGCATGATTTCACTCAGAACTTTAACAAGAATAAAGTTGATCTTAAACACGTCCTTTATTGAGTTGGAAATTTTAAAAAAATACACAACATTTACCATTAAGGATATAAATGTGTTAAAAGAACATAAAATCGATGTTAAAAACTGTAGCTGAGCTGAAATACATGATAGATGGTGTTTTTGTTTTTGTTTTTTTAAAAAAAGTACAACAATATCAACTTTTACCTGATTTGCATGGGTTGTAAATGCCATGTTTCAATTTGGAGTTTCATTTTCAGAAGGCTTGTTTTCTATATATAGGTCTTACCTTTTGTAGAGCAAGGTCTATAGGTTGGTGACATACATTATATATACATAGAATTAATATACATATTATTATTTTTAAGCAAATGTGTATTTGTTTGAATACCATATGGTTTTGTGAAATGTTTTTCAGCCTTTTCAGTTTTTCTTTTCAAAAATACAGCCAGATTGATTTTTATAGCCAAGTCCTGGAGATTTAGGGCCATAGAATTGGCTTCTATTTTGGCCATTATAACAAGTTACTAGATAGAAGAGAAAATTACTCATTTCTGATTTTTATTTCTTAAGGTAAAAAACATAGTTTTAATACATCACCAGGCAGGAGTTTGCTTTTTTTTTTTTTAATTCTAATTTTATACTTTCAAAGGGCATTTAGGAATTGTAAAAATTAACCATTTTAATTTGCTAGCATGCAGGTGAGTGCCTGCTGCCAACTGGTTCATGAACCACTCTCCACATTGAGCTTTATAAGCCTGGCATTCATGCCACATTCAGGACACTCAGAACCTTTTTCACTTTTAAATGAGCAGAGGAGCAATGAAGCAAAGGATACCGGAGCTGGAGCCATTTCCAGTTTGAAAGTAAAGAAATGATCACTTCAGGGGTTTCATTATTATTATTACTTTTAGTAATGAGTTGATAGAATTAATATGTCTCCCAAAGGTAGCGCTACTTAACACTGGAGATGTGTTTTTTAAAAGAGAAAGTAGCCTTTATAACCATGCCCCAAAGAGCCACCTGACCATATTAAAATCCTGAGCTTATTTATTCTCTCAGAAAATATTGTTTGAACTATTTTCAAAGTTGTAAATGTGATGATATTTTCATCATTCATTTCACCTACGAGGGTTCAATTTGATTACTGGCAAGCATTTACACCAATGGATGAGAGCAGCAGCATGGAAAAAAGCATACGCACATGGGTAACCCAAACTCATTCCTATTTGTCATTGAAATGCTTTATGAGATTATTTTCCTCAGTAGAATTGCCTTCCTAATTATGTTCCTCTTTGGCTAATATTAACGCTGGTTGACATGCCCTGACTTGGCAAGCAATGGGAGGGAATTAACTTCAGATTTTCATAAGTCCATCTGAATAATTCACAAATTGGATAATCCATATACAAATAAAACACAGTTTACTGAATAATTATTTGTATTAAAAGATACATTTTTGGTATATGAAAATACTGGTATAAATTACATGCATATTCTTTTTTTCTTGAATTACATGGGAAGTTTACCCTACCTTTAATGAACCTTGAAGTTCTAAATATCTTATGTATATCTATGTGTGTGTATTTTTTTTCACCAGTACCCTTTCCCATTAAACTAGAGCAAACTGTCATTTGTAAATAATGCTGATCCTTAGGAGAAAGTGGCCACAGGAAATGTGTCTAAATCACTGTTTATTAGTGTTCCCTATAATAATAATTTTGAAAATAAACTAATATAGAGAACTCACACAGAATTTAAAATGGTCACATTTTCCCAGAGCATAAAAACTTGTAATGATGGGCATAGAAATGGACCAAAATAAGAAGTTAGTCTTACACAAACACATTTTCTATACATTACTCTATAGATGGGGGTCATTATTTGACCACCAGCATAGAAGAAAACTTTTCATAAGTGCTGCGGCTTGAGCAGTAACTGACAACTCTATGTTTTGTTCACATCAGTTAGCCTGGTACACTTGATATCGTTCTGATGACTTGTATGGTTATTGTTACAGCTGTCCAAATGCGGCCCCAAAGCACCTGTGGGCAACCCGTTTGAAGACCACTATGAAGAGGACTATCTTGTAATTGATGGAATAAAACTAAAAGCTGGAGAGTGTATTGAAACTATAACTAACAAGTTTAAAGAAATAGACGCTTTGATGTCTGAATTTTAGAGTATTATACAGATTTTCAAAAGTTAATTATAAAAACATTGGTGTCTTTGTATTTTCCTGAAATCAAAAACGTGAAAATGTTAAGTAAGATAGGCAAACCCTATAACAAAGTTGATATTTGTAATAACTTTCTACTTTATATTTTGAGAATGTTCATAGTTTTGACAGCCAATCAAATGGCATTTAAGTTAGTTTTACATATTCAGAATTTAAGAAACCCTTTGTATTTGCAGATTTTTCCATGTTTAAAATGGTTTATGAAACTTACTGCACAAAAACAGGCTTTGATTATTTAGACACTTTATTCAAATATGCCTAACTGGTAAAATGGCTGCCAAAGCTATTATAACTCTTAGAAATAATTCAAATCTAATATACTTAAAGAATGTGTGTTTGTAGTGGAATTAAACTATTACAAAATAAAATAATTTAAAAATGGTCATATACTAGAATCGGAGCTTTTCTTAAGAAATGAAAATATCAGTTACTTCATATTAGAAACAATCATTTCAACCACAGTTCCCAAAATTGACTGATTAACAGAGCCTCTGGGAGACTTTGGGAGACCAGAATCCTGGGCCCTTCCCCCATTGAATCCGTTTCTCCATGGATCAGAATAAGAAAATGTAATTAAAATTATATATAGAAGTTATACATGTTTCGTATAAAAATCCAAATAATATTGGAAATTACCAAGTACATCATGCAATGCTGCTCCCCTACCTTCTCTTCTGAGACCCCATTCCTTAGAGACAGCTATGAACACTTTTCGTGGGTGTCCTTCCAGATCTTGTTCTATGCATATCAAAATGTGTGTGCGCGCACTCCCACCTCTAGTTCCAGCTCTTGCTCTCTCTGTGCCCGTCTGCCTCTGAGGGCAAGGGGTGGGGAAAAGGGCACCCAAGCACATAAATAGAAAAATCAAGCTTGAGGAGAGGGAAAAAAAGCAAGAGGGCATCTGAGCCCTGCTGCTAGTTGAATTAGCTGGAGTGATGAGCAATGGTAAGAAGGTTAGCCACCACAGATGGGAAGGCTGTGCCACAGGCTAAGGAGCTCGGAATGTATCTTGAAAGCTGTAAAAACTAACTGAAGAGTTTTAAGCAGAGAAATCCCTTTTACATTTCAGAAATCTCATACCAGCAGCAGTGTGGAGAATGAAGTGGGAGGGGGTAACACTGTATAGGCAGAGGAAATCACTTTGCTTTCTTCAAAGCCATTCTCATCAGGAATTCAGATGAGAGATCATGAGAGCCTGTACTGTGGAGATGCTGTGATGGAGAGCAGTAGATAAATTCAAGCTATATTTACATCAGTGGAACTTTAGGATTTGGAGCCTGAATGTAGGAGTGAGACAGAGAGAGGAATCAAGGGCAAATCCAGATGTCTAGTGTTTACAGTGCTATTCAATGAGGTAGGAATACATGAGTATTAGAAGCTAGGGACAAAAAATCAAGTTTGCGCCAAACTGTACGAATTCAGCAGAGATTCTAAGCTAATCATGTTTTGATAAAGTCTGCATTTCAATACCACTCTGAGAACCAGAGTGATAGGAATGGTATCTCCACATAAATTTAATTCCAAGTGGTTTAAAATAGTCGAGGCTAAGGTCTCCTCTTTCTTACAGCAGAATTTGCTTAACACATATTTCCCTGAACGGGATGCATACCCTCTGGCCACAGCATTTCAGAAAACCACACCCTTCCTCTTTCTTGGTGGTATGATTTTATATTCACAGCCTATAAGATAAGAAGTAATTGATCCCATTTCTTGTTACTGTTAAGAATCAGCTACAAAGAAGGACTATAGCTAGCTGTAAGTGAAAGACTTGATCCACAATGCAGGTGTTTGATATAAAATCCCCAACCAGATCACTTGCCGCTAGTTCCTCTTAGAGAACTGCCGGTACTCCTCAAAATCATATTCCACAGGCAAGATACTGAAATTTCTAGGCTGAAGTCATGCAACTGAGTTATACAACTCAGATACAGCCATGATCTGAGTTGTATAAGTCTGGGATTTTCACTAAAGTCTCTCTGTACTTGAGCAGCTCAAGTACAAACATTTGGGTTGACTCTACCTGCAGAGGAAAATTCCAGTTTTCCGCCAAATAGAGGCTTGGGATGTTATCTATCTATGTGAGAATAGACTTTTTTGAATTTCAAGATAGAGTGTGCAAAGGAAAAAGGGATGAAGGAGCAGTTTAACATCTCTGTCCTCGGGGATGAGAACCATGGCTGGCTGGCAAAACCTCACTACTAATAATTATCCCATGATCAGAGGCAGGTCGTATAACAGACCAAGACACTGCAGTGGGGCTGTGGACCCAGAATGCCTACGCTTACTAGCTGGGTGACCCGAGGCAAGTTAGTGAACTTCTGTGAGCCTAAGCTTTTTCCATCTGTAAAATGGAGGTTGTTAAGAGAAGCATATCCTTGGGCAGAGGCTGTGGCAAATTGCCTTATACCTCAGATATCAAACTTGGTTTAGCTAATATACTTAGAATTGAACCTCTGTCGGTGGGCAGAAGCAATTTCCCTAGGATGTTCTCCTTTGGGCCTAGCAAGAGGCTCTAGTTATAAATGTGGGGTAAATCAGTGTGGTCTTCTGTTTACTCCTTCATAAGAGAACTGCGTGTGTGTTCAAATACATTGCAATTAATAATTACCGTTAAAATGTGACTATAATCACAGTGGTCACTTGTCTTACTCTTGTATTACCCCATCGTCTAGCCATCAATATCAGAATTCGTTTTTTCCCTTTTTAATAATTATTCTTTGGGTACCTTTGCCAGCAGCATGACAATCTTCTCTCTGATGGGTATGTTAACAGCAATGTCTATCTTTTAAGAGACATCATATTGTTGAATTTTAGAAATGGCTTTAAATCACTTTGCCTTCTTCAAAGACATTCAGTTAAAAAGGGAAAGGGGAAGAGTTCTTACTATTGACAGGCAGTGGCACAGTTCTGTGTCGCTGGGGACGCGTCCCAGTAAATGCATGGATGCTTCTCACAGGGAACCCATGCCATGCTTCAGGATGCCCTCCTCCAGCGAGTAGAAATTTGGGCCCAGGCTCAAAGGATTATTCAAAAGTCAGGAAGCTCACCAAAATATTTGATTAGCATTAGTCTATTTCAGGGTTGCCACTTCCTTATCACACCATGCAATTAAATTTCATGTATTTGGAATTTTGTAACATAAAATCCCTTGCAATTTGTAGAGGAAAAAAAGAGGAGGCAGGAGAGAAATGTTTCTGTGGCTCTGCCTCTCTCTTTTGGAGCTTACAGTCTAGTATTGGACAAATTTACACAAATATAGGTGGTCCTTAAAGAGGAAAATGCATTTGAAAGGTGAATAAGAAAGCAGAAGGGGGTTCTGTTTCTAGAGAGCTAAATATCAATTATGACAAAATTTCTTTATACAGTTCCTCCGGGTCCAGGGGTCTCCTACCAGTGGTGAGAAACCACCTCACAGAGTCCAAGGTCAGCAAGTAGCTTTAGCCCTGGACTGCTAGCAGCTGTCCATAGACGGGGTTGAGCCACTCTTCCTACTCCAGCCCCTCCTTTGGTTCCTCTTGGATTGCAGAGAGGGATTTTTGAATGACACAACTGAATGACATTGACACCTGGCCTTTAAATCCCACTAGGTCTTGGCCTACAGGGACTTTCTGCTTTTACGGGCACAAATGAATCAGAACCCAGATGCTGTCTGCAACCACTGCTATCCCTCCTCTCCACTTGCTGCTCATTTGCCTGCCTGCAACCCATTATGCCCTGCTCCATTACCACCCCTACTGCTGGAGGAAGCTAAGATGTGGCAGGCATCGGACAGAGCGCTGGCAAGGGACACTCCTCCTGGATGGCGGTTCCAGGTAAGCCAGCCAGCTCTGGGAGCCCCTTCACAACAGACTAGGTGGAAGCGGGCAGTGTGTGAAAGAGTAAGGGACTGTCCAGTCAGCCTCCAGCTCCTGTCCACAGCCCTTCTTCCCACTTCTCGTGAGACCCCCGACCCTGTCTCTCAACAGCAGCTGCTGTCAGGCAGTGCCAGAGCTGGACATCACCATTATTCATGCAGTAGTCACTGTGAAAGCCTGACTTCTTCTGAGCAAAGGAGGGTTAGCGCGTCAGTGTACATGATGTGCGAAAGTACAGGTCATTTGGAAATCAGAGCTCATTCTTATGAGATAGAATGTGTTAAGTCCTAGGGTGGAGAAGTAAAAGCAAAGGAGAGTGAAATTAATTCTAACTGCAGCTTCATGGAGACATTTCATTCATTCTTTCATTCATTCATTCAGTACTATGAGCCAGGCATTGGGCTAGGCACTGGTAGTATAATAGTGAACAAGATAGACATGACCTCCAACATCATGGAACTGATACTGACCTTGGGCAAGTTGCTTTAGCCTTTGTGGTCCTCACTTTCCTGAACTGTAAGAGTGATAATACTGATCTCATAGATTTGTTGAGCAGAGTGAAAGGAGTAAGAAATGGGAAGCACCTAGCGAGGCACCCGGCATGTTGCATGTTATGTTATAGCCATGCTATTGGTGCAGGCTGGCGGGGCAGGGAGACCTGTGAAGCAAGGCTGGATTTTAAAGATGGAAGAGTGGGCTGGGGAGGATGAAAGTATAAGTCAAACAGAGCACAGAGGTGAGGAAAACGGGAGCAGCAAGTAGCTAACTCGGAGAACCAGAGTGCAGGAGGGATGGGGGGGAGGGGAGGAATATGGAGACTCGAGGCTAGAGCAGGCAGGTTAGGCCTCGCTCAGGGAAGGCCTCGTATATATCACACCAAAGAGGAAGCACCTCAATGGCAGGGGAGCCAGACTTTGCAGTAGAGAAGAGCCATCACCACCAGAGTTCTCAGCACTAGACACACCCAAAGGTGCTGGGGCCGTGGCCAGCTTGCAACGAGAGCATTCTGCAGTTTGCACATGTGGGAGGGCAGGAGGCAAGCATTACTATGCCGACCTAGGCCCCTGTATCTGGGGAAATCCGTGACCTGATGTTAGCTCAGATTGTCAGCTTCCACAGCGAGCGCCTTCGGGTTGCCAGCAGGCAGCCAGGGACTGGAAGGTTAGGTGTCTCTGCACAGCCTTATTAAACTCTCGGCTGCCTGGGAATAATGCACCACAGCGGCAGAGTTTTAAATGGCAAAGGGTCCCTGGCTGTCAGAAAGGTTACAGGTAGATACTTTCGTTTGTCCTCCATGAAAGCTTAATATCATTTTCTTCATGTTCAAGGCGACTTACAGACCTCATTACTTCAAGTCCATCGGGTGGCTTAAGCAGCTTTTTAAAAATTTTAGAGTGCTCTCAGAATCATGTTGGGGAAAAGCTAATGCAATTTTAACCACCATCAGCAATTTAAAGACCTTTGGTGCTATACCATGTTAATGCAATTGTTGATAACTCTTGGAGAGCATTATCTGTGTCAAGAGGGATTCCTGCTAATGCAGTGTGAGTTCCTGGGGGTAAGGCCTAGGTTTCTTTCCACTTTCTGTCCCATCCAGACTATAGAATAGGGTCTTGCATGTGTTAGAATATTAGTCCATATTTTTATATTAACTTTAAACTTTTTGGTAATCTAGCCTGTTCAAAAAACTTGTCTGATAAGTTCTATACTCATTCACCTTTGCTTTGAACCTAAGGTTTATTTGTTTGTTTTCTTCTAACTTCCTCCAACCCCTCATCACACACACATGCACTATCAGTTATCTATTGCTACAGTGATGCAGGGTAGCAAGAAACCACAAAATGCCAGCGGGAACAACAAACACATTTTTTACCTTGGGAGTCTGCAGGGATTCATCTGGCTTGGTTGACTTCCTCTGGTTTCACCGATCATTTAGGTGTGACTCTGTTGATCTTGCTAGGCTCCCTTGGGGTCTGGGGGATGTAGAGCAATCTAGGGCAGTCTTAGGTGGGAAAATTGGGGCAACTTGGCTCTGCTCCGTGTGCACCTGTCCTCTTCCTTCAGGCTAGCCCTGGCATGTTTTCATGGAGATGGTAGAGGCACAAGAGCAAGAGCAAGCTTTGTCATGCAAGTGTCCTCCAATTCTCTGCTGTGTCATTTGCTAACATCCCACTGGCCAAGGCAAGGCCCACGGCCAACCTCAGAGTGAGAGGGGGAAGTTCTGCCAAAGGATATGAACACAGGGATGGGCCTTTCATACAATCCATCTACGTGTTCATGGAAATAAAAAGAGGAAATTTCAGGAAGAATGCGGTTTACCCGGAACCCTATCAACTATTAGAGAAATCATTTTTCATACTTAAATGAATCCTTGCCACCTATCCCCCAAGTAAATATATACTTTTTAAAGCACATGTGAAATAATGCCAATCACATAATTGTTTCCATTGCTTTTTTCTGTTAACTTTATATCGTGAATGTATTTCCACATCATGAAATATTGTTCTATAACATGATTTTTAATGATTTCTTTTTTTTTAAAGACTTTATTTATTTATTTATTTATTTAAAGATTTATTTATTTATTTATTTATGCCCCCCTTGCTGCTTGTGTTTGCCGTGTCCATTCGCTGTGCGTTTTTTCCGTGTCTGCTTATCTCCCCCTTTGCTGTGAGGTCCCGCTGCATCAGCCCACCGCGCAGCGCGGGCCGGCCTGCTCTCACTAGGAGGCCCTGGGAAGGGAACCCGGGGCCTCCCGCATGGTAAACGGGGGCTCTATCGATTGAGCCACACCCGCTTCCTGCTGTGAGGTTTGGTGCATCAGCCCACC
>JAQZBX010056699.1:0-18129 GCA_029593785.1 Cabassous unicinctus
AGCCCAATTAAAGGAACAAGATAAGCCTCCAGATGACATAAAAGAGTTGAGACAACTAATCATAGATGTTCAAACAAATCTCCTTAATAAATTCAATGAGATGGCTGAAGAAATTAAGGATATTAAGAAGACATTGGATGAGCACAAAGAAGAATTTGAAAGCATACATAGAAAAATAGCAGATCTTATGGGAATGAAAGGTACAACAAATGAAATTAAAAATACACTGGAATCCTATAATAGTAGATTTGAGGAGGCAGAAGAAAGGATTGGTGAGCTTGAAGAAATGGCCTTTGAAAGTGAACATACAAAAGAACAGATGAAGAAAAGATTGGAAAAGTTGAACAAGATCTCAGGGAACTAAACCACAGCAAGAGACATGCAAACATAAGTGTCATGGGTGTCCCAGAAGGAGAAGAGAAGGGAAAAGGGGCAGAAGGAATATTTGAAGAAATAATAGTAGAAAATTTCCCAACCCTATTGAAAGACATAGATATCCACGTCCAAGAAGCATGACTTACTCCCATTCGAAAAAACCTGAATAGACCAACTCTGAGACACATACTAATCAGAATGTCAAATGCCAAAGACAAAGAGAGAATTCTGAGAGCAGCAAAAGAAAGGCAATGCATAACATATAAGAGATACCCAATAAGATTAAGTGCTGATTTCTCACCAGAAACCATGGAGGCAAGAAGACAGGGGTATGATATATTTAAGATACTGCAAGAGAAAAACTTCCAGCCAAGAATCTCCAGCAAGATTGTCTTTCAAAAATGAGGGCAAGTTTAGAATATTCACTGATAAACAGAAACTGAGAGAGTTTGTAACCAAGAGGCCTACTTTGCAGGAAATACTAACGGGTGTGCTACAGCCTGAAAAGAAAAGACAGAAGAGAGAGGCCTGGAAGAGAGTCTAGGAATGAAGATTTTATCAATAAAAGTAACTAAAAGTGTCAAAAGAGTAGTGAAAATAAAATGACAGATAAAACCCAAATATTTAGGAATAAACTTAACTAATGACGTAAAGCACTTATATTCAGAAAACTACAACTCATTGTTAAAAGAAATTAAAAAAAAAAAAGACCTAAATAATTGGAAGAACATTCCATACTCACAGATTGGAAGACTAAATATCATTAAGATGTCAATTTTACTCAAATTGATGTACAGATTCAATGCAATCCTGACAAAAGTTCCACCAGCATTTTCAAAATAAATGGAAAACATGATTATCAAATTTATTTGGAAGGGTAAGGGGTCCTGAATAGCTAGAAGCATCTTAAAAAGGAAAAGCAAAGTTGGAGGACTCTCATTTCTGAACTTTAAGTCATATTACCTAGCTACAGTGGTAAAAACAGCATGGTAGTGGCATAAAGACAGACACATAGACCAAAGGAACCGAATTGGTGGTTAAAAAACAGACCCTCACATCTATGGTCAAGTGATTTTTGACTAGACTGTCAAACCCAACCAGCACGGGCAGAACAGTCCATTCAACAAATGGTGCTGAGAAAACTGGATATCCATAACAAAAGAAGGAAAGAGGACCCCTATCTCATACCTTATACAAAAATTAACTCAAAATGAATCAAAAACCTAAATATAAAAGCAAGAACCATAAAGCTTCTAGAAAAAAATGTAGGAAAATATCTTCAAGACCTGGTGGTAGGTGGTGGATTCTTAAAGGAGGTAAGAGGAGGACTGAGATTTCTACTGATATTTAATTTATGTAGAAGTTTTAATTAGCTTTACTGTAGAAGTGTGGAAACCTACAGAGTTGATGGTAACACATTATAATGAGTAACAGCAGGTTTATAAATGGGGATGTGGCTGAAAATGGTAGTCTAGGGATGTAAATGCCAAGTGACAGAAAGCTAGAGAATAATCCAAGGACTGAATAGCACAGTAAACCCAGAGGTGGATGAGAATTGTGGTTGATGGTACATATGCAAGAGTGTCCTTTGTGAGCTAGAGCAGATGTACATCACTATTGTAGGGTGGTGGGAATGTGGAGAAGCATGGGAAAAATACAACTGGAGTGACCTATGAGCTGTGGTTAAAGTAATAATGTAATATTCTTGCATCTATGCCAAAGATGTACTGTGTTGATAATGGGGGAGTATGGAAAATGTGTGCCAAATGTACACTGTAGACCTGGTAATAATCAGATGATATTATCTCATAATCTGTAACAAATGTTCCACCACGGTATGGTGTGTTAATAGAGGGGGTTTGTTTGGGAATTCTGCACATGTGCATGATTGTTTTATAAGTTTACAACTTCTGTCATAAAAATATATTTAAAAAATAATAATAGTGGGTTGGGGGGAAATACACAAATGTAAGATAAGGACTATAATTAGTAGTAAGATTTGACAATATTCTTTCATAATTTGTAACAAATGTCTCACGATAATGCAAGGTATTGGTGGAGGGTTGATGTATGGGACCCCTGTATGATGTTATGAATGTTTGCTTTGTAAGTTCACAACTTTTACTATACACTTATTGTTTATGTATGTTCATGTATAAATGATATAAAAAATAATAATAATAATAGGGTGGGTTGGGGGAAAATACTTTGGTTAGTAGTAATATTTTGAGGATGCTCTTTAATCATTAGTTAAAAATGTTTAACATCAATGCTAGGTATTGGGGTTGAGTGAGGTATGAGAGCCCTGTATGATGTAAGTATATTTGTTTTGTAGGTTCATAACTATTGCTATACACTTATTGTTTATGTATGTTCATGTATGAGTGATATACTTCAATAAATTTTAAAAAATTTTAAACAAACAAACAAAAACACTGTGAGGTGAGTCTTATTATTACCCCCATTTTATGGAGAAAAATGCTGATGATAATTCAGAGAAGGGATGACTGATGGAACAGGAGCCTAAGGTAACAGGATGGAAAAGAATGCAGAGAACACAGTTGAAGAATTCTATAACCTCAGGAGAGACCCCTCAGTCATTGAACCTGCAAAGGTAGGCGGGGAGGTTGGGAGCAAGCAGATCAGCTTGGGCAAATATCCTTGGTATCTATCCAAGAGAAATGGAAGCAGGTCCATACAAAGACTTATCTGTAAATATTCATAATGGAATTATTCATAATAGCCAAAAGGTGGAAACAACCAAATGTAGGCCAACCAGGGAATGGATAAAGAAAATGTGTTATACGCGTAGAATGGAATACAATTCAGCAATGAAAAGAGACAAACTTCTGATTCATGCTGCAATGCAGATGAAACGCAGAAACGTTATGTCAAGTGAAATCATTTATATGAAATGTCCAGAAAAGGCAAATATATAGAGACAGAAAATAGGTGAGTGGTTGCCTGGGTTTTGGGTTGGAACTGGGAGTGACTCCAAATGGGAGCAAGATTTCTCTGTGAGGTGATGAAAATATTCTAAAATTAGAATGTGGTGGTGGTTGTGCAATTCTGTAAATATACTAAAAATCATTGACAATTAAAATGGGTGGATTTTATGGTATGTAAATTATACCTCATAAAGCTGTTTTTTAAAAAATGATTGGGGCAATAAGTTGATAGAGTACATCCTGTCCCCTGCAAAGTGGTCTTTTCCCCTCCGAAGCAGGTTAGGTCATATGCTGAGGGTGGGAAGGGTAGAGGGACATGGGGGGTGGTAGAAAAGGGACAACAACTGAAAAAAAAAACAGTAAGGAGACTGTAGACAAAGCTGACATGTGGAAGGACCGATTGGCAGCATAGCTAAGGGCCAACCCAGGATGAAGACTAGGAATTGATCGTGGCGCCAGTCTACAGACTGTATAAATATTTTCCAATCCTGCTCCACTCAGAAGCTCAAGTGCCAAAGCGAGGGGCAAAAAAAAGAACAGTTAGATTGTAACAGACTTGGCATTCTGCTGGGTGGAATGGAGAAAAGGGACAAGGAGGTTGAGGGTATTGGCAGGACTGGGGTCGATAGGACATCTTGTGGCAGATCTCTGGTGGACAGGGAAGAAAACAAGGAAGGAGGTACTTAGGAGGAGCCTGATGGTTAGAGACACGGAGGAGGTGGTCCCAAGAAGGTCAAGGGTCAGGCATGGTGGGAGGGCGGGCCTGCAGGTACCGTCAGAAAATGCTATCACATATGTTGGCTCCTTTACCTCCCATTGTCCTCAGTTGTCAACATCCTCTCGAAAGCATGGAGCCCAGGCCTGAGCAGACCACCCTCATGTGCTGTGGCCTGAGCAGGGCGGAACGGCCACCTCCCTTGAAATGGACACTAGGCTTCTGTGAAGGCAGCCCAAGTTTAAACAGTCTTTCTTGGAGCAGTGGATAAGAACCTGGGCTTGGCTTGTCTGTATTTCAGATCCTGCTACCACCAATCTCCAGTTGAGGGCCCCTGGAAAAATTGCTTAATTGCTTTCCGCGTTAGTTCCACGTCTGCAAATTAGGATAATAATAGTGTCCACCTCTTCGGGCAGTTGTGAGGATCAAACGGGACATGGCTTTAAGCACTGAGTATGGTGGCTGTTGTGAAGAACACTCTCACACACGGAGCTGTCAGTGGTACCCGTGGCAGAGCTTTGACCGATATTGAGCTTCCTGATAACTCACAGCCCTACAGCTATGCGGTGGGGGGTGCTGCTGTAAGCCAGCAGTTGGGTTGGGGACTCAAGGGCAACATTTCACATTTACGCTTATGGCATTTCATCTTGTAAATCTCAGCCTCCTGGTCGAGCCTGAGGAGGATCGTTTGATCCCGTCTCCTCAGCAGCGCCTCCGCCGCCTCCTGCAGCTGGGCACTGTGTCCCTGTCTGCAGGCAGGTGCCCTGCCGACCTCGGAGTCGCGGGTGGAAATCCTGGCCTCTGGGCCACCCAGAGCACTTCAGGCCACTTCTGGCTGGGGCCCTGGATCACTCGTCCAAGAAAGGAAAAAACTCCAGCCCTCGGCTCTTCAAACAATTGCTGGGGGTGGGCAGCCTCTTATATTGGGTGACTCCCTGGGGGCTCAGAAGCTCCTCTCTGCAGCCACCTGGGCCCTTTGGAGATGAAGGCGGTTCCCCCAGCCTGCCTCCTGGGGCGCCTTCCATTCACGCTCCGAGTCCCACAAGGAGGAGGATCGATGCGTTCTGCGTCTCTGGGAGCCAGACCCGCGCATTCCTGCAGGAATATTGACAGGCTCGCCTCTCTCTCGGATCTTCCATACTTCATTTGTGAAAAGAACTGTAATTACCCTCAAGGAGTCATTGGAGAAAAAAAGTGTACAAATTGAAAAGGACTGGAAATGGGCACCTCTGGCTGCGGCGAAAACACTTTCAATATTGAACCATTCTCTCCCGGGCCTGTGCATTCCCATTTTCTTGGCACTTAGAATTTCTGCTGCAAACTGTGGCATTCTTTGTACCCACCCTGACAATGGGCGTTTGACGTGAGGGCAGCAAGATTAATGAAAGACCCGAGTTTTCCATTTCTTCCTTCAGCAGCTAACTACTTTCTTTTCAACTCCTCCTGCTAAATAGCCTGGACAATTAATAAAGCTTTGGTTGTACTTTGTGTTTTCTCGTTTCCTTCTTTTCTTCCCACACAGATGGTTGTTTACGCTGCCTTAACTTCACCGTCCAGTGGCCTTGTTGGCTGGTACGGAAACTTAGATCTTGCCAAGTGCGGAGAGTTCTGAGAGTACGGGAAGAAAATGTCCCTGTGGATGGGGAGTTATCTGAGGACAAGAGGCTGCAAGTTTTACCCCAGACCCTCAAAAGTAACCCTGAGTTCTCTGCGCCGCTGCCCAGGCTGAGGTTTCCTCTTGCTCCCGAGGCCCTTCTGTCTTGAGAGCTTGTGTCCCCTGGAACATGGAATTGCAGCTGCTTCAAGCCCCCATTCCCTGCCCCGGGCCAGAGGCTGAGGCCATCCTCCTGTGCCCGTGCCAAGCTCACGTGGCAAGGGAGAACTGTCCTGGGGCAGACAGGGAAGGAAGCTTCCAGAGAGTGTCTAGAGGGAGGACAGTGAGCATGACCCTCTAAAAACAATGGACAGAGTGGGGGTGCTGCCACTGCCTGCTCCCCAGCGGTGAGCACGTAAAGGGAACCCTCAAACACCAGCAGGCTTTGAGGAAGTTGCTCAGGACCCCTCTACCCTCAACCCATTTCCTCTTAATCTTGCTCCCCATCTCTGGACTCTTGACTCAAGGTCACTGAATTCAGCCTGAATCTTACAAGACTCTGCTGGGCTCCCTCCAGGTGCTCGTACACATTAGCTCATTTAATCCTCACAATAGACCTAGGAGAAGGGTACTATTAGCATTGTTCCCATTTTAGAGATGAGGAAACTGAGGCATGGAAACATTCAGTCATTTGCCTAGGGCAGAGTTTTTCAAGCTCACCACTATTGGCAATCTGGGCCCATAATTCTTTGTCCTTGGGAACTGTTCAGTGCATTGTAGGATGTTAAGCACCATTCCCGGGCTCTACCCACCAGATTACAGGAACGCCACACCCCCTCCCAGCTGTAACAGCCAAAAATGTCTCCAGACACTTGCCTTTCTGCTTCGCTCTATCTGAGGCCTCTCCTGGGTTTGAATCTCTGCTGGGCACTGGAAATTCAGAGACTTTAGCCTACACCTCATGGCATGCAATATCCATCCCGGCCTCTCACCTGGTGCCAAGCCAGAGCACCTGGACCCCAGGAAGGAGGAGTGCATATTTTCTAGGACCACATAAGGCCTGGCCAAGCCCCCACAGTTCTTGGCTGGCCCAGCCTCCTGCCTGCCTGGCCGGGCTCAGAATTTGGGCCTGAAGACCAGAGCTCCATGTGCACGAGGACTCTGCATCCCATTTTGTCTCCTCACCTCCTATTCTCAGGCCAGGGGATAAAGAACTCCCCCAACCCCACCACAGTGGTTTCCTAGGGTCAGTGAAAGGATCCCACCTTTCCCCCTTAAGACCATAGGAAATTCCCATTTGTGTTCACTGACCTTTCAAGGTCTCTTCAACTCTGGTTTTTGTTGATTCTAGAAATGGTAAGGGTTTTGGAGTGTGTGGAGAAGGAATTGTAATTAAAATGGCGCGTTAATTGCCCCAGGTGATCACAGTTATGTCCATCTTTCCTTCCACAAAGAAGAAAGGAAGGTATTAAACAGTGGAGTCAGAGAACGTTGTTCATTCTCTCTTTCTCTCTGTGTCTTTCACACACGCACATACACACATACACTCGTGTGTATAGTGATTGTGAAAAGCTCCGCATTTCTTTAACAAGAGCAATTCTCTGCCTGATTCCATAATGAACAAGAAAGGACCTGATCGTGTCATTCTCCGGGGAAATGTATCTGCTCTTCCTAAACATACAGCGGCTCGGAGGTGCTTGCTGCTTTTCATCGTCTGCTATAATCGCTCGTTTTTTATTGGCACATAAAAAGGCTTCCCATAACACATATCAAGTCTTCCAATTCTGAAAGAAAAGCACTTGATGTGAAGTCTCTCCACGAACAGGAGCCACAGTCTAACCAGGGCAGATGGTACCTTCCCTGAGTGAACACAGGACAGAGCATCCATGAGTGTGGACTGGCTCCGGCCCGCCAAGAAGACAGGGCTGAGAAAATCATCCTGGAGAGGCACACAGCCTGGCCAGGCCCCCCAGGAATCTGGGATTTGTTCCGTCACCTACAACTGAGCCATCACAGATGTGTTCAGACACGTAGCAAGGGGGACTCAAAGCCCCAAGCAAACATGATGCATGGCTCCCAGATGCCTGTTTTATTAGAAGATTCAGAAAAAAAGTATTATTTTCATCATATGCAAACCAACATGGCAATATCAGGGAGCAGACTACAAAATACATGTGCATTTTCAACATGACACCTTACTCCCTCTCCCCATAGATGTTTCCTGAGCACTTCAGGGTCCAGACATTGGCTTCCCCCTCCCCTGGGTGGTAATCACGGCACCTGGGAGGTCAACCTCAAAAGCAGAGCATCAGGACAAAACCCAGACTCTCGTCTTTGACCTATGAGCTTTGCAAAGGGTAGACTCTTGACTTATTTGCCTTGGTGTCCCTGACCCGACATAGGGCCTGCCATGGATCCAGGTGCAAAGATGGGTAGCTGACTGGGGGGGAAGAGGAGGGTTGAGGCAATGCCATGGGAAGCTTTATTCCCCTGAAAGGCGGTGGGGAGGCAGGACAAGGCAATCGTCTTGGCCTAGCTCCTCTGGTCGCAAACAACAGAGACCCATTCAGGTTTCCTTAGGAAAAGAACTTATCCCAAGAATACATGTGGCTTGGACTGGAAGTGCGTTTGGGAACCCAGAAGCCCCTGGAGTCGGCTGCTTCTAGTGTGCAACTCAGTCTTGGACCCTGTGGTAGTTTAAATCTTTTGTGGACCCCAGAAAATGATGTTCTTACATAAATCCATTCCTGTAGGTGTGAACCTCTTGTAGGTGAGAACCTTTGATTAGATTACTTCAGTTAAGGCCCATTTGATTAGACCAGGCATAGTCCAGGGTGGGTCTTAATCTTCTTACTGGAGTCCTTTATAAACAGGATGAATAAACAGAGAGAAAAAAAGTTGCAGAGACAGAGAGAAACTCCAAGAAACTGAGGCAGAATGTGCCAGAAGCTGAAATCAATGGAACGCAGGAGAGAGAAAGCCACAGGCACAGAGAGAAAGCTGGAGGAAGCTAGAAGCTGAGGCAATGAGACCTGGAGCAGAAGGCAGAGACCGGCAGACGCCACCATTGTGCCCTGCCATGTGACAGGGGTCCAGGATTGCCTGCAGCCCATCTTTGGGGAGAGAGCTTCACCTGATGCCTTGATTTGGACATTTTTCTCGGCCTCAAAACTGTAAGCTTGTAAATTAACAAATCCCCATTGTAAAAGCCAACCTATTTCTGGTAGATAGCCTTGGCAGTCTTTAGACCAGTACCATGGAGCCCTCTCGTCTCTGAGGCTCTGCTCTGTGCTCCTCCTCCACCAACCAGCTTCCTCTCTCTGCATCCTTGTTCCCCAGAGTGTGGTCCCTGGACCAGCAGCAGCAGCAGCAACTGAGTCCCATCTCAGACCTACTTAATCAGAACCTGTATTTTAATAAGATCCCCAGCTGATTCCGAATGCACGTTCAAGATTGAGAAGTGCCACTCAGTATCATCTCCGCTCTCCCACAACCTTGGCTTACACGTGGCTTTGGCTTGCTGTGGTCCCCTAACTCCTGGCATCCTTTCCCCCCCAGTGACACTGGCAGCAGAGGGGCCTCTGCTGTGCCCTCCTCAGCTCTCTTCGAGAGGGAGTCTGATTGACCCAGCCCATGTTTTAACTCCAGGCCAGAGGTCATACGTAGGCCATGGGCACTGGCCTACTCTCAGGTCAGTTACCCAACTCTGAACCAATCAACTGTGCCCAGCAGAGTCACGTGGCACACAACATGGCGTCTCATCTCAGGCAGTGAGACTGTTGCCTTCAGCAGGGGTCTGAGCAGCCAGGCTCCAGAACAGTACAGGGCAGTTCTTGAGACTTAATTCTTGTCCCCAAGGGGTGTCATCCCTCTCAGTTTGGCCTCCCTCAGGCTGGCACAATCAACATCCTGTGACTCCCACCCCCTCCTAGACATAGTGAAAACTCATATGGTACATTCACAGTTTGCAAAGGATTTTAACCCACAGTGTCTCTTTTTGGCCCACAGCCCTATGAGGTAGGCAAGGTAGGGCTTAGTCTTTCCAGATGAGAGGACTGAGGCTCAGAGGTGATCCCTGATCCCTCCCAACATCACACCGCTAGGAACAGCAACATCGGAACTCAAGCCTGGGGCTCTCCCTTCCCCCACTGCTGCCTCTGAGGCCTCTGCCCCAACTTCACGAGACAGTCCTGGGATGAGAGCGCTGAGACCAAGAGAGGAGATGACAAGCACATGCCATGAGTTAGTGGCATAGTTCACGGTTAGGGTCGCAGGAGCTAGATGTGGCTTCCACCTATTAGCTGTGTGAACACAGTGGCTATCATGTTGCTAGCTCACGTTTATTATGTGCTTATGTGTACCAGGCCCTCTTCTAAGAGCTTTGGGTGTGCTAATTTATTTGATCCTGGTAATAGTCTTATAATGTAGTTACCATGATGGTGCCCATTTTACACATACAGAAACTCAGGCACAGAGAGGTTGTGCAACTTCTCCAAGGTCACACAGTCAGGAAGTAGAGGGATCTGGAGTTTGAACTCAGGCAATCTGGTTGCAGAACAAGCACACAGTTTCCTCTCAAGCTAAGTTTCACAGTTTAGGCCACTGTTCTCAAAGAATAGTCCCTCAGCCAGCAGCAATCACATGGCCAAGGAACTCCTTAGAAATGCACATTCTCGGGCCCTACCATAGACCTACTGAGTCAGAAGGGTGGGGCTGAATGCAGCAATATGATTTAAAGAGTCCTTCAGGTGATTCTGATTCCTGCTAAAGTTTGAGAACCACTGCATTATGATGTTTATAAAATTCTTAACACAGCGTTCAGCAAGTGCTGGCTATTATCATGGCTATTATCATGGCCAGGTTTATTTGATAAGAGTGAAGAAATTGTCAAGAAGATAAAAAGCAAAACAAAACAAAAAACAACCCACCTGCCTCTTTGGTGACATGCCATAAAAAAGCAACTTAAACTGGCAAAAGAAAATCATTCAAGCAAAAACTGGGGGGAAGAGATATTGACAAAACCTCACCACGGTGCACCTGGCATCTGACACTTGTTCTTGGCAAAGCGAGTGCAGCCTGCCCAAAGCAACAGAGTCCATTTTCTCTTTTGAAGGACACTGTTGCCTCCTCCATGGACATGGTATGGTTTGGTTAATGTGCTGGCCAGGTGGTTTGCTACCTGCCTTCAGAGCTAGACCCAACTCCAGTTCCCTTCTGGATATCCCAGCTGACCACATGATCTCCTTGCTCAAGAATGAGGATGCCATGACCCCTGGCCTCCTGGACTCAGGTATTGTGGGGACACCTCCCTTCAGGTGTGATTCTGCCCTCCTTGTCACTGCGTGTCACCCTCTGTGGAGACATGCCTTCCCTTCCTCAGACCGGCTGTATAATTAGCCTGGCATTACCCAGCAGTCTCTGGGGAATTGCTTCTGTCAAGAGCATAACAAGCTTATCTGTTTAGCCTGAATTATATCGCCATGTGCTCAATGTACATCTGACCGCCTTCCCGACGCTCTGGGCCTGGATGGATTCGTGAATAATTTCGCCACCACAATTACTTTACAATTTTGAACCTTCGCTGGCAACTTAATGCATAGTTTGCAGTGAGAAGCTGCATAAATCAGGAATTCAACAAAGGCTTTCCAATCAGGCGATGGGCTCTGTGTCACGCTGGAGGGAGGCTGGTGAGTCCCTTACTTGGAGGCAGCAAGCTGGGCTTCCTTCCCCCACCACATGGTCCACGCCCCCAGCATGGAGCGTCCCCTGCACGGGGGCCTTTGCAGAGCTCTCCGGCTGAAATTTTTCTCCTTTTCTTGGTATTTGAGTTACTATCCACTTTTGTAAAGGGGAGGTGGAGGGTGATGGCAGTTTCACCTCCTCGCTTCCTGCCTCTGCACCTCCCTCCCTAATCACTGCACCCTCCAGCACCTCCGTCAATCCACAAGTGTTAACTGATTGGAATCCCAGGACATCGGAGCTGGCAGGGTCCTTAGAGATAATCTATTCCAGAATTATTAAAAGCATGATCCCCCAGGTTCCAGAGATGCCTCAGGGGCTGCTTTGGGGGGCAGCAAATGGGGGGAGGGGCTCTGGACTCTGCTCACATGTCAATCAGAGCAGCTCCCTTTTCATTTATTTTACATATTGGGGTTCTGTTTGAATAATAGGGTTCAGCAACCAAAAATTTCTGAATACCCCTGGTCTGATTTAACACAGGTTAAAAACTCAGATGCTGAAATCGGTGCCCAAATCCAGCTTTGTTCGTTCACTAGCTATGTGACCTTGAGCTAAGGCTACTTAACCCCCCTGAGCCTCAGCTTCCTCATCTATTAAATGGGAATAATAATAGATTTGTTGTGCAGATTAAATGAGCCCAACCCAATGTCTGGCACGTAGTAAGTACTCAGTACATCAATAAGCATAAGCTAATATTAACTTGGGTCTGCTATGTCCCAAGGCCCAACAACACATGCCACAAGCCATTTTTCAGTTGAGAGTCCATCTGTAAAGAAAGGAAAACCTGGCACCGACTGAGCACCTCTTAAATGCCAGTATCTTATCACTTCATCTTCATCATCAGCATGTGGGGTGGACCTCCCGACCTGCATTTTTCAGAGAAGGAAACCGCAACTCCAAGAGGCAAAGTCACTGGGGCAGCCCCCCTGACCCGATTCCACCTCTCTTCGCTGGTCTGGGGGGCACTTCTGCAGTCATTTTAGCTAAAAGGATTCTGCAGGCTCTCAGGCAGGGCTATTAGCAGGCTCTTTAAATCATGTTAGCTGTTTTTTTTCCCTCCAAGTATGCCTAATTTATTAGCAGACTTTATTTAGTCTTAATGCTGCCATTTGATTGTGTTTGCTTTTATATGCTACTTCTTCGTGTGTTGTTCTATTAGCTACTTTCTCTCCCAGTTTTGCTTTGTTTTTACAGTCTCCCCACCTTCATAAGCTATGAAAGAGACTCATAAGGGGGCTTCCTGTGGGGGAGGGTGGGCACATGGAAGCGTGGATGGTAAAGGTCTTTGCAAATGCTAAAGCAGTGGACAAATGGAAGTTGTTCTTCTTTCTCTGTACATATGGGGGGGCTGGGCATTCAGTTGTTCATACAATTACTTGGCTGATATTCCTCAAGGCCCTCTAGGCACTGAGGATCAGGGGGGAACAAGACAGACCTGGCCTCTGCCCTCATGGGACCCAGGAGTCCAGTGGGGACGACACCCAGTTAAAGGAACAGTGGGAAGACTGGTGCCCCAATCAGGGAAGCCCACCTTGCTGGTGTCCCGTCCCAGCACCCAGCTGAGGACACGGTCAAGTGTGCTGAATGAACACTTAAGAGAAAACAGTGGTCTTCAACCCCACTGGGGCCTTGGCCCATCCCTTCCATGCCCAGTCCTCGCCCTGGAGTCCCACATTCATCCCCAGGACGAGCCCCAGCGTCAGGGTGCCCCATGGCTGCCCACTCGCCCCCCTCCCCACTGGTGTCGCAAATGAAGCCCTCTGGGGGAGTGTGTTCTGCTTGTCTTTGGGACAGAGTCCCATTCCTAGGCTTGTCTGGGTTCCCCAGCTTCCTTTCTCTGGATTCCATCCAAGACCTGACCTGACAAGACCCTACAGAGAAGAAACAAAACTCCTCCTGCCACCTTCAACACCTTCAGTCACACCCCCCACCTATGTGTGCAGATACCGACTCCACACACCTACACAGACATGGGCACCGGATAGGCTTGGACAGACAGACAGACCTGTCCACCTCCTCAGAGGCACATGGTACGTACGTGCACACACGCACACACGACACATAGACACATTCAGCCAGAGTGCTCATCGAGAAACCGCCCTGCGGTCTACACCCGACTTGCAAGACACAGATGTTGGGGGATTATCAAGGAGTCGTAGTCTCCAGCCTCATGAGTTTACAGTCTGGGGGAGGAGTCAACGGCCACACCAGGTAATACCACAATAAATGTGTAATAAACATGCAAAGAAGTGCCTTGAAGACAGTAACAAGACACTGAGAAAAATGGGAAGATGTACTTTAAGTTGGATGAGGAGGCAAATAGTAGGAGAAAAGTGGTTTCAGGCAGGGGACCACATGTGCAAAAGAGCTTGACACATTCAAGGAGCCACAAGATGGAAGTCAATGTACATATGAACACACACACATACATACCTACATACCTACAAAGCAATATACACAGAGCCAGGCGTGTGCCCCAAGTACATATACTACATGTACATAGGTACATAGCACTCACACATAGACTGGGGCACGTAGGCCTGTGTGGATGCACATGCAGACATGCACACGTGTGAACACGTAGAGCAGTGCAGAGCAGTCCACAGAGCTACAGGCATCAAGAAGGACTTGGCAAGGACACACGCAAATGAGCCGGAGAAGACACTGAGAGCCCCTGGCGCACCCACCTAGATGCACAGACGGGCAGCGTGAACCCGCCAGATACTTACATATTAGCCTGTATGCACGCCTGTATGCATGTGACACTAGGCGAGTGTGTAGCATATACAAAGGCCGGCCCACATGCCCGCGTGTGGCTTGCACACAAGTGCACATGCACAAGGAAGGAAACAGTATGCATTCCAGAGCTTCGGAAAGCTCATAGACTCCTGAGCCCAAATTGTTAAAGTCAATGGTTATTAAGTTAGCTAATCCCTCATTCAATTCTCTGACCATTTGGGGTCTAATCCGTGACCTCCTCCATTTCTGCACAGCTTTGAAAGGATTCTGGAAGGTGAGTTCAAGAGAATGGAGACTGGGGTCTTAGAGTTCTTGACACTGCCAAGTCTTCTCCCTGTGGCAGCATCTCCCCTGGGCCTTATGCAGATGTTGCTCTCAGGACACAGAGGGGGGCTTTGCTCCATAATGCGTTTTCCTCTGCCTTTCTTCAGAGATTAGACAAGTGCCCTGCTGGACACCAAGGCTAGCCAACACCCCTGGTACCTGGGGCTCTCTTTTGCCAGACGGGGAAGTCTTCTGGAGGGTCTGGACATCCCTCCCCACTGCTGGGTGAACAAGGGAGGGTCTGGGGGTCCTGCTCTCTGGGGATATGTGACTCAGCCAAGAGATCCAAGAGCTTGGACCCAAAAGACATCTTTGAATAAAATAAAAATCCTTTAAAAAGTCAAATCAGGACTGTTTGGAAGTGTGAGCTAAGTTTCATTTGAGTAGCCCACACAGAGTCACTTAATGTTTCGGAGCCTCTGCTTTGTCGTCTGTAAAATGGGCCTGATCACAGAGTTGCTCCCACCTCACTGGGTGCTTGTAAGAGTGAGAGAGTGGACCTCCAGCTTCTTCAGCCCCTCCGTGACTGGCCCTCTTAGACTCTTACCGCCCCTGCCAGCCTCATTGCTTGCTTCCCTCTCCCCCTCCCCCTACAGCTCTCTCCCACACTACAATCCAGTTACACCAAGCAACTTGAAGTTTCTCAAATGTATCCTGCTTTTTCTTGCAGCCACACTTTTGCCTAGTGGAATTCTCCTTGAAATGCAATTCCCTTCCCTGGTTTGCTCAACGATGTATCAAGAGGTGTGGCCTCCTCCATGGAGCCTGCCCTGATCCACCCAAGCAGCGCGAGATGTGCCTCCTCTGTGATCCTGTAGCTTCTTGCTCAGGCCCCTCATAAAACAGCTTCCCCTTTGCTGTGACTGTGTCACCACATTTTCCTGCCCCATTTGAACCCTGAGAAGACAGGGTCTAATTCCTGGTCATCTCCACCTCCCAGCACCCAGCACATGGGTGTTCAGAAAGAGCTTGTCAGGTGCTGATTGGACTCTAAGCACAATGAAAATGTAAGGTAATGTGGATTTTTAGAAAAGCAACAACTTATTTTTTTTTCTTAGAGAAGTTGTAGGTTTATCCAAAATATCATGTATAAAATACAGAGTTCCATATACCACCCTATTATTAGCACCTTGCATTGGTATGTACATTTGTTCCAATTCATGAAAGAACATTTTTATAATTGTGCTCTTAACTATAGTCCATTGTCTACAATAGGGTTCACTGTGTTGTACAGTCCTATTTTTAAAATCTTCTAGTAACATATATACAACCAAAAGTTCCCCTTTAATATGTTAGATATATAATTCAGTGCTGTTAATTACATTCACAACGTTGTGCTGCCATCACCATCATCCATTAGCAGAACTTTGTGATGAACCCAAATAGAAACTCTGTACAATTTAAACATTAATTCCCCATTCCCTACTCCCACTCTATCCCCAGCAGCAACTTATTTCTGAAAGTCAAATGCACAATTCCTCTTCAGGAAAGAACTGCCTGTCCTTAAGTCCTTTTGGAAATCAAAGGTCGAAGCCCCCTGCAGTCCTCCCCATCTCAGAACATGGCCAGAATATCTGGAAAGAAAAAGAGAGTGGAAAGAAAGAGGCAAACTGCTCTACAAAACCGAGGAAAAGAATTAGGATTTCAAGGGCATCTTGGAGAGAGGAAAGCCAGGGCCCAGGAACGAGGAGGGGATAAGGATTGGGGGAGAAAGGACACGGTAATATAGGTGGGGCTCCGAGGAGGAACGAATGAAGGGTTTTCCGTGTGTCTGCTGTGCTGGCCAAGATGTAATTCCTCTCCATTCCCACTCCCGAAACTGAGCAAAGTCGGCTACATACAAATTCCTTGTGTTGGTGATGTTTGGAGGCAACCAAAGAAAAGGGGCTGTGCTCCACGGCAGGGGGGAGAAGAGAGCAATTCTGGGAAGAGAGACACCGCAGGACGCCAGAGGGAGAGGCAGCCGGGAAAACCCAAGTCTCCAGGAACTGGCAGGCATCTCGGAGCAAACGCTGGACCGCCACAGCGCGTGGGCAGGTCTCAAGTCCAGCCACGAGCCCTGGGGCCCAGGGGACACTGGGCAGCTGAGAGGCCAATGAGGGTAATAAGAGGCTAATGGTCTGCAGGAGCCCTGCCTCCTGGGGACTGGGAACGGGGTGGGAGTGAGCTGCGGCGATTTCCTGAGGACGGTGGGGCTTGGGTCAGCTCTCAGAGATGAGAAGGGGCACTGGAATACCTGAAGGTCTGGAGGGAAGATTGGTCAGATTGAGTCTGAAGCTAATGGTGTGCCAGGGGTCAGAGGGAGCTATGGCTGCAGAGCCCAGGGGAGGGGGCAACCTGCAGGGAACAGGTCCATACCTGCCCCCTGGCTGCAGTGGGCTGAGACTCTGCTGAAGGGGCCACTGCTGCAAGCCCTCTACCGCTGCCTCCCTCCCCAGGGCAGCCAGAGAAGCTGGGCACCCACATAGTAAGCAGGAGGCTCCAAACATGCCCATCACACCTGCCCCGGGGGAGGCGGAGCAGGGATCACTCGGCGCGTCTATTAAATTAGATTGAGCAATTACGCCGGGTTTAGAGGCAGAGGCGATGGAGCGGGAGGAAGGCATGTCAGGGAAGGGGAACGCCAGCTACACGTGCTGGTCCTTACTCACACGCGGGCCCCCTGCCCGGCACCCCCACCAGCAAAGCCACGCTTACAGCAACCCTGAGGACAGGGCTTGGACGGACTGAGGATGACCCGGGAGCTCTGTGGCCCAGCGGGTAACTCAGGAGGAGCTCGAGAGAAAATTTACAAAAAGGAGAGTGTGGCAACGTGAGCAACCGAGGGGAGGCAGCTGGAGGACCTGAGGCTGGCTGATCAGACAGGAGGGTGCCGGGAGCGGCCTGGGAGGCTGAAATGCCTTAGGAACCATGTTCCCAGGAAAGGGAAAGAAAACGGCCCATCCAGCCATTCAACAACTATTTATTGGGCACCTGTGAGGTGCCAGTTCTCGGCACTCACTGGAGAGTTGAGGAGAGTTGAGAACAGAATTTTAATATCTGTGCACAGGGCATAGGCATCCTGACTCTGAGTAGTGAACTTGGAGCCTTCAGATAAAGTGCTCTTGTTTCCTCTCGATCTAGAGAATTCAGAAGAAGCCTTGAATTGACAGGAAGTGGGGGCAGGGCGAGAAGCCAAAAGTGGAAGAAGGTGGAAGAAGGAAAGGAACGAAGGTGTCCCTGTAGCCTTTGGGGCCAACCCAGCAGACGTGCCTGCGCCCTGGCCGGATCCCGTGGCCTCTGCAGACAGCGACGGAGGCCTTTTGCCCTCTGACCAGCTGAGCGAGGCCGAGCGTGTTGAAGATGGCACAGGGGAGAGGACTGGAGGGAAGTGAGAGGACAGGTGGGCCCACGGCTCCCCTCGGGTGCTGGCAGCACAGTGGCCCTTGACTGGGAGTGAGGAGGCCTGGCTGCTGCTTCCAGCTGCACCGCCTGAGAGCATGTTAGGAGCAGGGCCTCCACCGGCAGCCAGAAGGACAGGCAGGCCCGGAAGCATCCGGAGAAGCTGGCTGCGGTTCACGGCAGCTTGAGGCACTGCAGGCCCCTTAGACAGAGCACAGCTCTGGCTCCTGACTGCCATCCCGCTGCGGCCAGGCCTGGGTCAGGGACGGGGTGAGCAAGTGGTAAGAGTGCCGGAGGGGTGGGGGAAGGCTGGG
>JAQZBX010056700.1:0-18133 GCA_029593785.1 Cabassous unicinctus
TATGCTCATTGTCACTCTAATCTGACGATGGATGCTGTGACCATCTGTGGCCACAGATCTGTGATGTGTGACCTGTGGCCACATGTGGCTAACGCCTCCACAGGTTAATCAGGACCTCTGGGTACCAATCCTTAAAGGAGTTAATGATGCGGGACTTCATCCAGGTGGCAGTGGGGGCTGTAGGGTGAGGGTGGGCTCTCGGGGAGTGGGGGGTGAAAGTATTTGGGGGCAGGGAAGTCTGTCCCAGGATCACTCTGTCGATACCTCCTGGGCCACTGCTTACTGCTCTGACTCGAGTGTGACTAAATCACACCTTCGCAGCACCCGCAGCCGGGAGCGATGGCTACAGACTTGAGCAGAAAGTGCCTTTTTCCCTCCTCTGTTTGCACTGAGTAGTTAGTATGGGATATGGACGCCCTGGACTCCCCCACAAACCTCCTCAGGGGATCTGAAGTCATAGACCCAGCCTTCTGTGAGGAGTGAGGAACGGAAACAGGACACCCGAGGCGTCTCCTTCCAACCCCGTGCTCCACGGTGTCCGGGATGACATGTCCGAGTTTTCCTTCCCTTCACAGGGACCTTGCAGTGCAGCTGCCCTAAATCCACGTTTATGGGCGGCTCCCTTGTATCGACTCCCTGCCTTTCCTTTTGGCAGCCCTGTCGCTCTGCACAGCGTGGTTTCTTTGGGGAAACCGAAAAGTCAATTGTGTGTTCATCAACTGCAGGTGGAACCACTAGTCCTATTATACCACGCAGGTCCCTCAAGGGCTTGCACATAGAAGCCACCTGACATCCTTTGCTAAATTCTTAAAATATAGGCTTAAAGCTACTTGCATTTCAATGTTTGATGAAAACGTATCTTGTTAGAGTGTTAAAAAGCAAATTTGTATCTCAGAAATTAATTCGGTAAAATAAAAGAGCACAGATCCTAAAACCTGGAGTTTGTAGGTGACATTCTTTATTCACTCAATATTTATTCTCCGGCTTATTTAACATCAAACCTTAAGTTAGATCTGATATGGCATTTCAAACTCATTGTACCCTCCTGCATTCTGCTCAGAACTTCGGGAGAGCTGGGCATGTCAATAGAAACTATTTGGGTAGTAACAAAACAAACTCAGAGCCATTGATCCCACAAGTTAGGTACAGAAAATCCTCCATCGAACTTCTGAAGCAGTTCCACCAGTTCCTGGTACATTAAATAAAACTGTTGAGATTGTTTAATATAACATTTTGCTTCCTAAGCATTTGATGATGTTTTGTCTATTCTTTGGAAGCAAAAAAGGAGCCACTAGTAGCATGTTGTCAGCAGGCAGATGGTCACACTCTCTGTGTGTCTCTCTCTTTCTGTCTTTCTGTTCTGTCTCTGTTTCTCTCTCTGTCTCTCTCTCTAACACACACTCCCCAGTAGACAGAAATATGTTCATTCTTAAAATATTAAAAACAGAGCATTCTATCTCATGTTTTCATTTGCGATTTAAATAAAATGTTAGTTGTAAAGTTCCTAACACTTAAATGTTTTTGCCTATAAGTTCATCAACATTGAATACATGTTACCCAAGTTATAATTTTTCTATCACCTATTTAAAGAGGATTAACAAAAGCTACATTACTGATAACATTTATTCTCTCCACAAAACACAGTCCTGGTTTCTAAACCAGAGTTTATGAGGTTCAGTTAGTCACCAAATAAAGAGCAATGTTTTTCAGCTTTCATAGAGAAACTGGCTGATTTGTTAAATGGGCTACTCCATCAGTGGTTGCCAGAAAGCATTTTCAAATAGAGGTGGGAATAAAAGCTGTTTAAATGTATAAACTAACAAACACATAAATGGCAGCTGGAATCTGTCACTTTGCGAAAATAACAACTGCATCATGATTTGGGATTATGAGGTAATGTTCCACCCACCCCCAGACACACAAACAGCTCTTCCCTGAACTTCTCTGTGCCTGGAAGGCTGAGCCCTGTGGCCTGCATCCCCTGGACAACTCTACCTTCTGGCTTCCATTGGGTTTGGCCAATGGGAATTGCTGGCAGGAGCTTGGAGGACAGAATGATAAAATTTATTCCTCCTACCCTGTAGCAATTTGGCATTATTTATGAATTCCAAAAATAGATATTGGATTATGTTTGTAAACTGGTCTGTCCTTCAGGGCATATGAGATTATATTGGATTCAGAAGTTTCACTTTTCCTTGGTTAAATAATGATTAAGGCTTTGATTGTGCCACATCAGTAGGATGTTGCATCCCCTCCCCCTTGGTGGGTGGGGACTCACAGAGAAACTGCACTGCAGAGAAGGGAGTTTGGAGTTTTGAGCTGGAGCCCAGGAAGTAAGCACACAGAGGAGCAGAACAGCTGAGCCCAGAGAGAAACGGAGCCTTGGGAAGAGAGGAACCCAAGAAGACTGAACTCTTGGCAGACATTGGCAGCCATCTTGCCTCAATATGTGGCAATAGACTTTGGTGAGGGAAGAAACTTATGCTTTATGGCCTGGTAACTGTAAGTTTCTACCCCAAATAAATACCCTTTATAGAAACCAACAGATTTCTGGTATTTTGCATCAGTACCCCTTTGGCTGACTAATACACACCCCTTCCCACTTTAGGCAGTTCTGGCCGTGGCTGTGCCCCTCTACAGCAAAGCTCTCACTCCCAACCAGCAGCCCAAACACCTTTTCCCATCAGGTGTGGTAAGGGCTTCCTTTCGTGGCAGGTCCCTGCATGCCTCAATTTTCCCCATTGGCTCTCTTAACCCTGACTACACCTCTACAAATAGCTCTTCATTAAAGTGTTTCTGTATAACCTTCAGCTAAGTGATCCATCTCCTTCTTATCAGTACCCTGATGGATTCAGAGTCTGAAGATACTTTATGTAAAAAATAACTCTAAGAGCTTTAGCTTAGAAACCACCTAAGAGATCATCTTGTCAACCACCCTCCCCATTTTTTTAAACACATGTAATGAGTCCAAAGTTGCACAGCTATTTGAAGGTTAAAATTTAAGCCTCTAGACTCCCACTCTGGGCACAACCCATCCCACCTTAATAATCCCACAGCTAGTTAGTGGGAAAGTAGTGGAAGATTCCTGGTTCTACCGGTTAGAAGTTCGTTGACAGCAAATGAAAATCATGCAAAACACGGTTAAATCAAAATTTTGCTCATTGAATGTTTCACAGATCACAATGAGAAGACTGTTTTCTGGGCCTCAGGAACCATCAGAAACAACAGACTGGAACCAGGACTGATAAAGTCTTCAGGAGCGTCCATCTCTCTTCTTGGTTCCTCTTCACATCAGCTTCATTCCCTCTTGCAGATTGTATCCTCCGATTCTTAGTCTGATGGTGGAAAAATGGTTGCCTCACAGCCCCTGTGCATACATGACTCAGACCCAGCCACACAAAGCGCCTTAGCTCAATCCCAATCCAGCTTCCTAGGGCAGAGCATCTGATTGGCCTACACCTGTCTAGGTGTCCAAGTGGTTCAATCTAGAGGTGGGGAGGGGTTGAAGTCATGAACAATCAGTAGGGCTGACCGGGCCCACCCTGCCCTGTGATCCTGTGGATTCAAGGGTGGGGTTGATTCCTTGATAGAGAATAAATGTAAGGTGGAGAGACATGCTAAAATTATCTAATGAAAGGCTCTGGACTTTGGCCCTTGACTACCTGGTTTTCAGCTCTTGTCTGTGGTCTTGGGTAACTTTTCCAACCTCTCAAAATCTCAGTTTCTTTGTCTGATAAATGACAATCTTCACAGAGTTAGGATTAATTTATCTGAGATTTTAAAACTTCAAAAATTAAAAAAATTAAATTATCTACTATACTTGTTCAAATGTCTTACCACTATGCTTTGATTTTCTACCCTGTAGTAATGAATAATTAATACCCTGTAGTAATGAATAATTAAAGTACATTTGTATTTTTACTCTATCAAAAAATTTTACTTTAAGGAGTTTTGCTTATAATGAAGAAAAATTGGTTGATTTTTTATCATTCTATAGAGAAATATTGAAAATGTGTTGTTTGACAAAGGTTTTCAAAATCTTGGGTTGAAATGTCTAAAGTAAAAGTATATCTTGTCTAAAATATAGAAACAAAAGCAAAATACTGAATTCGTAAAGTTTAGATGCCATTAAAATTTCTGAATTATTTCACTGGGAATTTCAGAAAGTACCACAGTATCAAACCTTAAATATATTCTACTCTTGTCCAAATGACAGACTTACTCCATGTAACAACCTGGCTCTTCAAGCTAATGAATAAACTAGTTTCATCTGGAAGAATGAAATTTATAGGCATTCTTCTCTCTGAGCAGAGAAATTAAAGCAATCTTTAGGGGATAAAAAGCACTATTGAATTTACCCTTTATCCTTCTGTTGCCAAAGATAAATATTTCCTTCCTAAACTAAACCATAACTGGAGAGCTAATACTTGTTACATAAGAGGACATAATTTAAAAGACCAAACAGAAAATTCCCTACTTCAATTGACTTTTGTTTGCCTTGTTTCTATAGAAAGATACTACTTTTGGTGTGGGTGGCATACCACACATAGAGAAATAAGGAATCATTGGCTTATGATAGTGATATGTAATAAGCACTCTCCCATATTTCACACAGACAAATGTGTGTTCTCAAAGACCCAAAGTTTCATGTAGAAATTAGAAAAACAAAAACCAGTACTGAAGACCCAGTTCACCAAGTAAAAGAGGAATATCACAGAAACACACGGCAGAAACCTTCATGGATCATTTGTCCACTTAGGACAGTGTCAACAATACTCAGATTTAACTCTCTTTGCCTTATCAGAATGTTTGGTGGGCCAGTGTCCTTATGGCTAATCTATTTTTGCTGAATAACTTGCAGCAGGGCTGCTAAACAAGAGATAAAGAAGCTGCCTTTGGTGATGAAAATTGCTTTCCAGTGACTGATTGTGTTAATCAATCTTCTGCAAGGGAAATCAAGAGCAAAGAATGACCATTAATTCAATAACACTGCTACATAATGAAGAACAGTAACTAATACACAAAGCACAGAAAAACAATTCTTGAGAAAATGTTGCAAGGGCAAATAAGTTTGAGAAGTACTTCAGATCTTACTTCTAACTTAGAAATTACTATTGCATTTTGAGGTGCCAAAGGTAGAGAATCTGGCTTACTCTGTTGGACCCCAAATTTCCCAAGTGTATTTGATCATAGATTCCTTTTTTTATCAAACACCACATAGCATTTCCAGAAACATATGTGTTCTGAGGATTTCAGGTAGGAAATGCTAATGTAAGGAATGGCAAGTCCCTGATGGAGAGGTATAACCAGAGATAAGTTTAGGAAAAAGAATCTTGTGGAAGTATGCAAGATAAATTGGAGAGGAGGGGGGCTATGTGTGGAAAGTGCAGCCTGCTTTCTGCTTGCTACTTATAGTAAAATGCAAAAGGAAAGGCATAAGCTGAGAACTGAACTCCTGGGCATAAAGAAACCAGAAAGTGATGGTTTGGAAAATTCTGAGCTTCAGGAAAGTGAGTCCCCAAAGAATAGTGTTCCATGTGAGTGTTTAACTGAAACTGGCACCAGTCAGCAGTTTCTATGCAAGTCAGGATTGGAGGTGCAGTTATCCAGGAATGATCTGTGAGAAAGTCCTACTGTCTGATGGTGTAGAGTCCTGTGAAATACACGCAAGAATGACAAGTTTTTGGCACAATTTGTATGAATGGAACCCCTGCTAGCCTGGACTAAAAGGGACAGATTTTCTTTTGTCAAATTTTGGATTCGTGTTCCCTGTAACACTATATGAGTTTCCTTTTTTCAATTTGTTTGTTTTCCCAGGATGCATATAAAATATATTTTTTTATTTTAGTTGAGTGTAGTATTTCTGACTGTACACCTTCAAGAATTTAATCAACGGCTTCATCCATTAAAAAAGCAGATGAGGGGCATGAAGAAGATTTACAACAAAAATGTATTCTTAAAGTCCATTAAATCAAATTTCTAACCAACGACTAAGGAGATACTAACCTCTAAGGAATCCCTCAGCAATTCCCTACTTCTCCACCATCCCCAAAAGTCAGCTAGGACTGCTTGGCTCCTTACCTCCAGGAGAGGCCAGTTGAGAAATTTTCTCCCCATCTCAGTTTCTAGAGGCGTTTGCAACATTCTACGGATCTTTAATGGCAGAGTTGTGATGAAATTTCCACCAAGAGGCCAAAAAGGTGCGGAGGTGCTACATATGGTTGGAAATTTCCAGTTTTCCAATGATATATGGCATTCATTTCTAAGTCAGGCTTAGTATCAGTAAATTATTATGAATATGTTTATCCAAAAATATCTGTCATAAACTGCCTCCTATGACATTCATTACTTAGAACCTGTCTACAATTATTAACAGAATATTCTAGGCTTCAATGACAGGTAATTTTCTGGAACTGTTTTGTTGCCACTGCACCTAACAATTCTATTCCATGGTACTTACTCTGTGTTGAGTGCTATAGATTTGCTCTATTCCTGCATGAGGGCAAAACTGAATAAGAAACGGCAGCTGCATTTTAAATTGAAGTCATATTTGGAATTGATTTAAGAAATTTGATTAATGAGAACACAGACTTTTAAGATTGAGTCATTATGAAGCTTGCTTTTAGCTTTTTCCGGTTTGAAGCAGGTTCTAAATAATATTCTATCAACCTGTTATAAAGCATTTATAAATGACATTGTATAGAATTATTTACATGCACCTTGAACATGATAAAATACTTCTTATACTAAATTATTATGAAAAAGGCAGTGCTATTAATCTTGCATTAAATGTTAATATCATATTTATCAATGTTTCCTTTAAGGTGACAAGGAAAATATTAATATTGAAAAACTTGAATGAAATAAATATTTTATTTTTTCCACATTCTTGACTCCAAACCGAAACAGATTTTTACCTTTTAAAATTTCTAAGTATTGACATTAATGTAGAAATGTAAATAACATGTTTGCATTTTATAAGACATCCAGTGTAGAGAAAAGCTCAGTGATAATTTAAATAAGATTTAAAAATTAAAATTGATTGTGCTCTATAATTTAAAGCACTCGCTGTACTCCTAAACCAAGAAAGTGTCTCCAAATATTCACATTCCTGTTTAGTATATTTTTGCCATCTTTTCGAGATGATCCCTTGAACTGGAAATATTCAAATTACCAGGCTGTCTTAGTTTCCCGGTTGTTAAGACAATTACCATACAATGGGTTTAAACAATGGGAATTTGTTGGGTCAAGATTTTGAGGCTAGGCAAAGTCCAAAATTGAGGTTTCAGCAAGGTGATACTTTCTCCCTGAAGACTGGTGTTCTGGGGCTGGCTGCTGGCAATTCTTGGGTTCTTGGCTTTTCTGTAGCATGGCAATGCACAGGGCAGCACTTTCTCCTTTCTCTTCTGGGTTCCATTGACTTCCAACTTACATTCTTCTATGTGACTTTCTTTTCATGAAGCTTCCAGTAATAGGATTTACAGTGGGTTCACACCCACCAGAATGGATTATGATTAATAACATATCTTTTCCTGAAGTACATAATTCAAATAACCATACAGGCATGAAATAATCATATCAAGTAGTTATATCAAACAGTGTATCAAATTATATCAAATAATAGCACCAAAATAATTTGGTTTATTTGTACACAGAATCACTAGCTGACATTCTTTAGGTTGTATGGAAAGCTGCAAAGTTGGAAAGGGGCTACAAAAGTGGATCTCCTTAGTAGGTGGCAATAGAGTGATTTTACAAAATCCCAGTTCTGCTAGTCTGCTAGTTCCAATATACCAGCACAGGTGCTAAACATTCACATACCTGTAAGAGTTTAAAATTTGGAAAACACCAAGTGTTCATAAAGACATGGAGCTCTATTTCAGACATTGATTGAGGAAGTATAAATTGGAAAACAGTTTGATATTGTCCAATAAGATTAAACAAGAGCATAGATTATGTATATGGGAACACTATATGCATGATTGCTCTGTAAACCCACAACTTCTCTAATAAAGAAAAAAATTGTAAAAAAAGAAAGAAAGAAAGAGAGAGAGAGAGCATGCCTGAATACACACAATACTCTTGAAGAACATTTGCACATATGCCCTTAGCAATGCATGCAAGAATGTTCTTAGCAGCATTGTTTTTAAAGGCAAAAAATGGAATCAACTCAAATGGTCTTCCATGGGAAAATAGACAAATAGTCATTCACGATATGAATATACACTGGAATATTATACAACAGAAAAAATGAAAGAGTAGCAGTGGCATACGTCAACATGGATGAAGTTTGAAAAAAGGGTCACAGAAGAAGACAGGCTGTGAGATTCCATTCATACATAACACTAAATGAGGTAAAACTAAATAACAAGCTTGTGATGTATTAGTCAGGGTTCTCTAAGGAAACAGCACAGACAGGAGATACCTGTAAATAGTATGAGATTTTATAACCCTCATGCAACTGTGGGTGTGCACAAGTCCAAATTCTGTAGGGCAGGCTGTAAGCCAGGAACCGTGATGAAGGTTTTAGATGAATTCCCCCGGAGAAGCTGGCTGTCTGAAGTAGAGATGGAAATATTCTCTTCTCACTACTGAAATCACTTCTTTTCAAGCCTTCGACTGATTGGATGAAACATCTCTCATTGTTGAATGCAATCTCCTCAGTGGATTGTAGATGTAATCAGCCATAGATGCAATCAATTCACTGATGATTTAAGTCCACAGAATGTACTCACAGAAACAGGCCAGTGCTTGTTTGACCAAACAACTGGGTACCATTACGTGGCCAAGTTGGCACATGAGCCAAACCATCACATGCGGTACATATATAAAGAAAAAGCAAGAGAACGAGTAATATAAATTGGTGGGTCATGAGTATATCCAGGCTGAAGAGATGGAGGGGAGATCAGTGAGGAGCATACAGGGGGCTTCAGGGGTGTTGATGATATTCTATTCTAAATTTGCTGTGGGAAAACAAGGGCTTATTTAATTATTATTTATTAAACTGCTATAGCACCCTTCGTAAGCATGGTATATTTCATAATAAAAAATGTAAATGTGAAGCAAAATGGTTTTAGGTTTGGCAGTTTGCTCAGAGGCTCAGAGGAAGCTGTCCGACGTGGACTTGCTTCTCTAGAGTGGAGAAACTCATTTACAATATTTACAGTGGTTTGGCTACAACACCCTCTAAGGACCTACCTATACACACCTGACAATACCCACCCCACCCAGCCCCAGACGTGTTTTCAAAAAGTGGAACGCTGAGCAATCCCAATGGAAAGTGAAACACAGATCTTCAGGTGGAATTTACTCACCACTGTGCAGGCCTTGGGTGGGAGAGCCTTTTATAGCTCCTTTCTAAACAACCGCAAGACCTTGGAATCCTTGCAAAGATGATGGCGGCAACCTCTATTTCTCAGAGAATTTTCCTTGGTTTCCTCTCCCCTCTCCATTGTGAACCTGTTACTGTAATGACGGTTATTTCCAATAGACAGGCCCGCCCTATTCCGCGCTACAAAGGACAAACATGTCTTTTAGTGAGAAGGTGATTTATGGTGAGTACACAATCAAGGAACTGGGGGAATCTTCCCAAAACCAGTTCAAAGTGAGAATGGGAACTATGGTTTTTAAAGGCAAAGGAGAAGGCAAGAGGAGAAGAAAAACAAGTTAAAATAACAAAAACAAAACACCAAGTGATGCCAGAGGGCTTGCAAGGAGGGTATGTGCAATTTCTCAGTCCTGCGTTGTCTCAAGTGCATCCAACTTGTCCTTGATTTCAGCAGCTAGTAAACCACAGTTTAGATATGGTTATGCAGGTGTAATGCTTTCATGGCTCTTTTCTCAGACAAAAAAAAATTGTTTTGAATTTTTAATCAAGGATATCAAACTTTTTGTCTCTGAGAAAAGTTACAGATTTATACCATTTGTTTGGTTTTGCTTTGAGATGTTATCTTATTCCTGTAAGCAAAACTGGGAATGCCTGGTTAATAACCTTCAGGAAACGAAGTGCAAAGAGTAAACTTCTAAAATTAGATTAATAGGAAACCAGCTTAATTAGTTTTAGAATTTTCAAAGCTGCTTAAGTGAAGAAATTTCAAGAAGCACATTTTCTAGCTATCAAAATTTCTAGGCACCATATAATTTTCTAACTTCCTCTTGCTGCCATATACCAAGGTTGTACTTCTTGGTTTGTTTCCTTAGGTTGAAAAGTTTGCTTGGCCTTTCTCAGGATACAATTTCTTAAATTTCTGCCTTTATCTGCACTCACTGTGCTGCCCATGAACAAGTAATACTTTGACCCAATCCCAGAACCTGCCCTGCTTTTTCATGAGGGAGGAAGAGGCATAAGCACCTGCTATATATTAGCTCTTGGAAATGCAAATATTGGCCCAACTGCAGTACCAAAACTATAAAGTTAATATTAAAACTATAAAGAAAAGTGGGGGATCTAGGTGAAGGGCATATGGAAGCTTGGTGTAATATTCTGTAACTTCTTGGATTATTTCCAAATAAAAAGAAAAAACAATAAAGAATATTTATAGTGTGTGTACCTACAAGTGGAATTATGGGGTGAACCAAAAGCAAGAAAATAACCTGAAATTAAATGCAGACATAATAAAGTTCCTTTTTATTCAAATCATAATTATTCTAAATCATTAAGTCTTCTTCCACTTGCAAACATTTGCAAACAAAGGGATACTAATTACACTTATTTCTTGTCTTGGAAAAATAACTAGATCATTTAAAATTCAATATACTATTATTTCCTTATGTCAGGTTTGACACAACATTTTTCAATAGTTTGGATGTAAACAAGATTACATCTCTTCAGTTCTTCAAAGTGATTGTTCAGAACCTCAGGTGTCCTTATTAGCAGTACATACACTCTTCTTTTGGAGGCTTATAGCATGCATGCATTAGCCAAGACAAGGAGAGTTTTTACTTGGTCCAAAGAGATCAGTTCTTCTCCCAAAAACTATCCACACAGAGAGCTAGAAAGTCTGATTGTAGCACCACTGTGTTGTTGCCATATGATATCACAAGTAGATATTGGTTCTCTAGAGTCTTATAGTTGCTTGCCCAATGCTGAGTCCAGGCCATTGGTGGTTTGGATTCTTTATGGCACACATGGGTACCCTGGACCAAGGTGTGTGTGTGTGTGTGTGTATGTGTGTTTCATGTCACACTAACATTCTCAGCCTTTTTCTTCAAAGTAAAATGGGACATCCTCAAAGCATGGGCATCTATTCACCAATTTTGTGATGTAGGCAAAACATATTTCCTTTGATAAGGGTCCACAGATGGAAGCTCTCTGATGTCTTTCATGGATAAATAATAAGCCATTTTATTTTTACATAGAAAGAAAAATAAATACTTGGGAGTCAACCTGGATTTAGACTCTGTTTAGATTTTTTTTTAATTTTTAATATATTTTCCCATTGCTTCTCCAACAATTTGGTAATTTAAAGAATATATTTTAGTACTCACCCTTTTAGAATCACACCAATGCATTCAACTTAGTCTTTGTATAAGCTAGTCACTTTTATATTGTTTTTATTGGTTTTAAAATATTGGTTAAATTATGCAAGTACTAGAACATGTATAAGTTCCATAAACAGGCATGCTAACATATACAAATGGTTCTCGGTAAACATTCATCTCTCCTGTTGAGCAGACCTACAGTTAGGCAGCCTTCTGGCCATGAGTCTTGGGCATGTCCTGAACATGTCGACCGGCTTTACGGAGACAGTGGAGAGCATTAGTTAATTTGGTGAGTTGGTTAAATAGAAATAGATTTGTTAAATGATTTATTGAAATGACATATAAAGTGTTATGGTACAGAAGAAATCTCAACTAGGAGGCACAGGTGGCCTGACATTTATTATCTCTCGCTTAATCTTCCAGGACTTCAGTTATTTCCCTTGTGCAATGGTGATAAACTGTTTCCACTGAAAGAGTGTTCTAGAGCAGGAAATCTCTTAGAATTCCTTTGGGGGGTGTATAGTTATAGTACATTTGAAGAGCTTTGCATATATTATGTAATACAATGCTATCTCTAGACTACACATGTCTACGGTCCCTATTTTAATCAGTTGAAATTAAAGGTTAGTTATGTAAAGCACGGGTATTTTTACAACTCGGCACATGGCCAAGAATAATGGCATTTTTTCCAACTGACTGCAACAAAATAATTAAAGAAAAACTCCTACATGTCCGATGTCTGTCTTCACTTGTTCGTGATTAAATAGTTTTATACATTTTTGTTTGTTTCAGTATTCACATCGTGCTTTACAAAAACTTAGCTTGGTGTATGTTTTGTAAATATCTGCTTAGTCTGAAAGACTAAGGCTCACAGTGGAGAAAAAGGTGATTAGCAATGCCAGGGGGTAAAACGTGAATGGGGGTCAGTCCTGAGCTGAAGTCTGCTAGCAGAAATAAAACCAAAAGCAATCAGCAGTCCTTGTCAACACTTGTAGGGAATAATGTACCAATCTTGATGTCCTATCAATTTCAGATATCCTAACTGAAATACCCACATCACTACTTAACTAATTGTGTAGCCTTAGGTAAGTGATTTGACTTTGTGCAACTTGGTTTTCTCATTTGAAAAGTAGGTCTGGCACCTACCTTTTAGTGTGGTTGTATTAATTTAATAAATAAAGGAGTATGTATACAATGCTACTTCTTGTTATATACTCAAAAAAATTGAAAGCAGGAATTCGAACAGATATTTGTACACAAATATCAGAGCAGCCAAAAGGTGGAAACAACCCTAGTGTCTATCAACAGATGAATGATTAAGCAAAATGTGGTATATACACACAATGGAATATAATTCAACTGTAAAAAGGAATGAAGTTCTGGTACATGCACAACATGGATGAACCTTGAAAACATTATGTTGAATGAAATAAACCAGACACAAGAGGACAGATATTGTATGATCTTGCTTACATGAAATACCTAGAATAAGCAAATTTCATAGAGACAGATAGATTACAGGTTACCAAGGTCCCAGGAGTGTGGGGTGAGGAAGGGGGAATTATTGCTTAATGAGTACAGAGTTTCTGTTTGATGTGGTAAAAAAGCTGGGGGAATGGATGTTGATGATGATAGCACAATATTACGAATGTAATTAATACCACTGAATTGTACACTCTAAAGTGGTTAAAGGGGAAATTTTAGGTGCTATGAATGTTACTACAATAAAAAGTTCTTTAAAATAAAAAAGAAAGCATGTATAAAATACCTAGAAAATGCCATCAGATGGTAGACACTCAATAAATCATAGCTAATAATAATATTAATAAAATGATGTGCTGTGATATCTGATTTGGAGCTATTTACATCCCTCACACTCACTTTAGGTCATTAATAGACATGTATAACAACATTTCAGTCTCTGAGAGTCCCTGACTAGTCATCTGACTGTTTTTCACACAGCTTCTCTCTTTCTCAACCTCCTGGCCAAACTGACAGCACATTGTAACAGGGTTTTATAATGGACATCTCCTCACCTTGATTTCAAATGAGGTGCCAAAATATAACAGATATTGGGATGTCAGTGTGAGGGTGACACAGATCCCCTCTTCCAATTCCTGAATTTACAAAGAAAACAAAGTAAAACCAATCCCATAGCTCTTGAACATCTCAGCCCGGTTAAAAACATAAAGAGAGAACCAGAAGGAAAGCAACATTCCATAAAGAGTCAACTTTACATGAGACCTGGATCAGACCTGAATTACAAAGAAGATTTAATGCTAAATCAAGTTTGGGGTTTTGATTAATGTATTTCAGCTGGACAATCTAATCACTGAATTTAGATTGTATTTGCAACCTAAAGCGACCATGGGACTCTATTACCTGAAAGTCAACAGAAACCCGTGTGCTCTGCAAGAGGTTTCCACAAGAATGGAAGTTACCCCGCACGAAAAATGTTTACAGAAACCTTGGGAAAGAGAAAAAATAAAGTTGCCTTTTGAATCGCTTTTTCAAACAAAGTGGTTACCCATAAATGGTGGAATCATTTCCAACTCTTCACTCTTTAGCATTCACATATATTAGTTGTTCCATAACAGACTTTGTATTTCTTCTTATACAAGACTTTTCCAAACTTTTCTTTCTTATGGAGTCATTGTCAAATCAATTATTCAGGGTATGGTCAACTCAGCTTAATACTAAAAAACCTCTGCTTCTGACCTATTTCCATTTAAAGCATCACTAATGATTGCCACCAAAACCATGCCTTTTATACAAATAATCTATTTCTATCTTGCACTTGTTCTCTTGCTTTCCAGAAGTAATGGTGAGGAGGCAAGAAACACCTTACTAAGACAAAATATTGCAGCTTTAGCCACTTGGTATGGAATTTGGGCATGGCTGGAAAAATATTTGGAAGAGAGAAAGCCATATGGAGTGGTGACAAAACCATTTAAATGTGTTACTTCATGTATTAGTCAGCCAAAGGGGTGCTGATGCAAACTACCAGAAATCTGTTGACTTTTAAAAAGGGTATTTATTTGGGGTAGAAGATTACAGTCACAAGGCCCTAAAGAGTCCAACTTAAGGTACCTTAAGAGGTACTTTCTTACCCAAAGTCATTTGCCATTTGTTGAAGCAAGATGGCGGGGATGTCTGTGAGGGTTCAGCCTTCATTCATCCTCTTAAGGCTCTGTGGTCCCAGCTTCTTCAGATCTCAGCTGTAGGCTGTCATAAGGCTCATCTCTCTCCCCAGACCTTGTTTTTTTCTGGGCTCCGCTGCTCTGTTCTCTTCACAAGGTCGGCTGTAGACCATCAGGTTCATCTCTCTTCCCGGGGCCTCTGCAATGTATAATGAGCTCTCGCTCTCTTCCTCTGTGTTCTTCTTCTCTGTGTGTCTACTTCTGTCTGAGAGTCTGTTTTATTAGCCCACTAAGGGGGCTGATACTCAATGCTGAGTCACACTCTAATGATGTGGTTGAATCAGAGCCCTAATCTTAACGTAATTTAATCAGATGTCTCAGCTAAATCTAATACAATCAAAGGGTTATCACACCCAGAGGAACAGACCAGTTTACAAACATAATCTCTCTTTTTGGAATTCATAAATAATCTCAAACTGCCACACTTCAATAGCAAAGAAATTTAACAGAGAACAGAGTAAGGATAGAGGAAGCATTTTGCACTACAGATTCAGCAATTTTATGTCCTGGATTTTTCAGTAACTCCTGATTTTAGCTAGTCAGGCCTTGTGTCCTAATTTTGGGTTTGATAAAACATGCTGGTTGGCATGGATTTGGCTTGGTAAAGGCAAAACCAGGACTATATTCAGTAAAATAGTGGGAGGAACATTATCCTAAAACATGCAGATAGTTTTCAGTTTGCTGAAATTGCTCACATCCAGGTAAAATTTTACTATTATTCAGGGAAACAAGGCTCTACATCATTCCTGGGGAGAGACTAGGATATTCATGTGGATGGAATATCATACAAACAATGCAGAATGGACCATGTATATGGGTGTGTGTGTGTGTTTTTTCAGAGAATTCTATTCACTACTTTCTTATAACAAAAGAAAGTTGGTATGTAGATCATGTGAGAGACTAAATATGACAAAAACAGGAAAAAGCAATAAAAAGTAAGACTTTTAAAATTGGAAAAAATAAATTGTGTATACTTTAATTAGAAATGCCTTTTGATTTCTATTGTTTTCATCTATCTCTTTTTCTCTCCCTTTCCCTGTCTCTCTCTTTCACTTAGAGTTTGAGTCTTGGAAATAAACATTGAAAAAAAGAAAACAGAAAAACACCATGAATTTAAAATGATGTAAAGGAATGTAAAATTAAGAAGCATGGAAAAACTGAAAGTATTTTACAGCAAATCTATTAATAATTAAAACCACATATTTTTTAATAATTGTTATTTTAGTTTTGCTTTCATAGATTAACTAGACTGCCTTAATACTTTAAAGAACAACTTTAATCTGTTTATTTTCTCATATTATTTTGCCCTGCACTCAGAAACTGAGCAACAAATGAAACCTAGACTTGGCTTTTCTGTGTGAGCATTTTACTTCTCTTAAAAGGAAACCTGCTTCTATATTTTTTTTAAAAAAGGGACAGGGAAAGGTATTCTAAGAGAGTCATGGGCATCAGCAGTGCACATCAATTCAGTTTATGGAAAATTATGTATCCCCATCCAAGATACACAGAGTTTCAAGAGGCACTGAAGAGAAGAATGTATTGGAGAAATACACTCGTTTGAAAGTTTATGATTCTGCTTTATCTTTCCTGCTTTATCAAAATTTATGATATCTTTTCAGGAAATAATGCAAAGATTATCAGAAATCACAGTTTCATTTGGTTCACTTCAAGGCTATCATCAAAACATAGAAACAGTGGACCATAGAACAGAATCACCCTGATTCCATGGTCACTGCAAGGGCTACCACCCTGTCTTTCAGCTTTAAATGCGAATCAATAACTTTTATTTCTCTTCCATTTTTACTCCTGACTTACCAATTATTCATATACATTGAGCTTTTACAATTTATATTTAAAGTAAAGTTCACCTGTCTTCCACTTTAATTCTCTCTCCATCATCCTGAAAATCCTGGATCCACTCTCTCTGTACATCATGCCACCTGGATCAATTTTCCCAAAAGCCATCTCTAGGTTTGCTTTAGTTTCCACAGGCAGTTTCACTCCAACTTTGTACACTGGCACAGCCAGTTTTTGTTTGTTAATGAAAAAAACTAAATATGGGTTTCCAAAACCTGATTAGCTGGGTTGGCTAAAGATAAGGAATTTTAAAGGAGCCCACAGAGCAAATGTCAAAGCGCCCAGGATCTGAGAGAACCCCAATGCAGCTTCATGCTCTAAGTCTACCTAGAGATATCATTTCCTTGCCTGCGACACTCCCTATTTGATGGTCTTTATCTGTGGGGATTAGCTGCCCTTTTGTACTTTGTACCATGATGTTCTTTCAAATAAATCAGATAATTAAACTTCAGCCTCTTATGTCTAAGTCCCTAGTAGTTTATTTATTTATTATGAAGCCACACAAATGTCACAAAGTAAATTCCCAGGAAGCCAGGGGTCACTCTTCATATTTCTCAGCATTTTAAAATGTGGTTTTTAGGTGCATTTGGAGAGGCGTTTTCATTTATCTCCATCAGTCGATTAACACATCATCAGAATCCCTTCACTGAGAATCGTGGCACTCAGAAGTGGGAGGACACAAAACAAGATAGTTTACAGGTATTGAGTCAAGAATATAATGATGCCAGCTAAAACAGAGCAACTTGCCAGTGCCAATGGGATCAAAGTCAATGATAATTAGAGCCTCCTGAGAAGTGGCCATGAAAGAAAAGCCATTCTCTTGGTTACCAGGTGACATGTTGAAGAGCAAGGAACAAAACAATGATTTTTAAAATAATTTTAGCAGCTGCTTTGATACAGCTACTTGTGGTAGAGGCTGAGTCCTGAGAGGCTTGAGAAGATGATGTAGATCAGGGCTTCTCAAACTTTAACTTGTGCACGAATCACTCTGGATCCTGTTAAACTACAGGTTCTGACTCAGTAGGTCTGGGTTGAAGGCAGGAATCTGTATTTCTAGCAAATTCCCAGATACTGCTGGCATCCATAAACCACACTTCAAGTTTCAAGTTTAGAGCACCAGGGATGGAATCCAGTGTCTGAGCAGATGGGAAGAAGAAGGAGGGTTGGGACTGATAGAGAAAAACGAAGGCTGAGATACGGGTTCTGTTGAAGCAAGCAAGATGTGAATGGCTTTACCCTCATAGTGTAGCACCCCTTCCTCCTGATTCCTCAAGAAGTCAGAAAGTTTCATAATTTAAACCCATAGTGCCATTTGATTTGTCTGTTCCTGAAAATTCGTGAAGGGGCTGACATCTATACCTAGGTTGGCCAGAGATGGAAATGAGCATTAGAATGACACAAGGAAGAAGCAAAAATTTGGGAAAGGACTTTGTCCTCTGAAGAATCATGAAATTAGAGGTTTGAGCAAAGTTTCCCTGAATCTCCCAGGAGGTCCTAGCTGACATCTGGGTTATAATAATGTAATAATTATGATTCGTGCTTACCATATGCCAGACAGTACACCTTATGGGAATTACCTCGTTGATGCTCACAAC
>JAQZBX010056701.1:0-18047 GCA_029593785.1 Cabassous unicinctus
ATAAACCAGCTTCAAAAATGCTGTGAACTCTAATGGAAGTGCTGTGAACAAAGTCAAAGGGTAAGTACTCAAGTCATTTTTAAGGTGTCTTCCTGCCAAGAATAGTCAGCCTCTTAACCCCCAGAGAGGAACTCATTGATAAAACATAAATCAGTCACAAAAGAAGTAGAGCGTGGTTCTGAGAGGAAGTCACCAAGAACTCTGACAAGATACTGAGAAGGAAAATGAACAAAGTGGGTTCCAGGGTGCACCACCCTTGTCATTTTGTTTATTCTCAGAGTCATCAGCACTTTCCATGATCACTTCATTGGCAAACTAAATGTTAAAATAAAATCTTGACTGAATTTGATTAGATTTCAAAGAGTTAACTGAACCAATTCCTGAATTGGGGAGACTCCACTTGCCACAAGTAGACATGAGTTATGAGATCAGCTGAACAAAGAGAGCAATGAATTTTTATAGGCACATTATAATCAAGTACACTGGGAGAGGCTTTATATCGGTTAGTGCAATGAAAAAGGTGGCTTAGGAATGAAGAAGTTAGCTAGAGTTAATCAATTGGCTATATTTAAATTTGGTTTCCTGGGAAATGTGTACATTTACAGGAAATATAAACTCCCTTAATTTTTAATTTTCTTTTTTTAATTTTTGAGCATAAGGCTTAGAACCATTGACTCCATATAGGGCATCCTAGATTTAGTTATCACTCTTTGTGTCTAATATTTTAGTTTATATTTGTTCATGTTAAATAATAATGTAAATATTTTATACAATATCACCTTTAAGTATAATGGCATGTAAACTCACTTCATAAGAGTTGGAAATATGTGGTAGAATCTAGTGATCAGAGTATAAATTGAATGCTTCTTAGTGTTTTGGTAGAGAGATATTTAAAGAAAAAGGATTGAGGTTATTCCAAGCAGGGAAAATAACAATTTTTTTTTTGGCTTTTCATAAGAATTTTATTCTCCAAAAGGGAAGAAGAATCCAAAGCATTAAAACACTCCTTTAACTTCTTTTTGGAGGGAAAGGGGAAGGAAGATAGGATGACAAAATAATTCATATAAAAATTTCAAGCAAAATTTCTGTTGATAATCCTCTTGCTAAAGGGGGAACATCTTTAAACTCTCACCTCACAGTTTGCAACTCTCCAGGTACAAATGGGTTTACTGGGAACACTGAAACTCTTGGATCTGGAGGGGCTGCAAGCATCTGGAATGTCTATTTTCTCCTCAAATAAATATAAAAGGTCAATCTTCACAGTGAAAATAATTCATTCCATTTTTGTAGTTGTTTCTGATGAGAATACTAAAAAGAAGAGCTGCCCCTCTTTTAAAATTCCAGTTCTTTCCTTTTTGAAAGTGATTATGAATGTGAAAGAAATGAAATGAGAAAAACCTTATTAGGAATGAGTAGCTCCAATATCAGCTAAATACCAAGGGAGACTTTACCTCACTGAGGTAATAAAAAAGGTAAAAAGTAGGCATGATTTTTCTTTGTCTGTTGTGTGGGATAAATACACCTTTCTATTCCTGTCTTTGAAGGGAACTGGACTGGGCAAAGTAAAGTCCCTATTTGTAGCAATTATTTTTTTTACTTAAAAAAAAAAGGTAAGCTGGAATACATATATTAGGCAAGAATAAAGTTGCCAAATTGAGCCCAGAAACATTTAGGTGCACTTTCCGACAGTCTTCAAGGAATTGGGAAACAAGGCCTGGCTCATCCTGTGAGATACTTATGATAAGTTTAACTGTGAAAAACTTCTCTGACCATTCTCAGGGTTTTCTTGGCATTCTCTGAATGCTTTCTGTTGGTATTTCTCTGAGGAACAGTGAGAGACTCATGAAGATACTTTAAACTTCCATGTTCTGAGAAATCTGATACACATGGTCTTGTCCTAGTAGTAGCCACTAAGTAAAATGGATAAAAAGTAAATAAATAAATCTTAAAAAAAAAAAAGAAGAAGGAAGAAGGCTGCACATAGCAATTGGATTCTTCACCTTTTGACTCAAGAGGCCCTCTTGATCCATGGAATCAAGAAGGCCATACAGCTGGTGAGTAGCAGAGAAGTTGAAGAACTTTGCTGCCTGGACAAAATAATAGATCTGATCATTGCACATGGCTCTGCCCAGCTGGGCAGAAACATCCTGAAATTTGCTAAGGGGATTCCAACGATGGGGCACAGTGAAGAGATCTGCCACATGTACATAGATTCTAATTCTACCAACATCAATTTTCTTCTGTTTCCTCTTTTATCATGGTTATGTGATGCATTCTCTGTTATGTTTTTGTCCCCATCCATGACTGGGCTGTTTCCTTTTCCCTCGGAGCTTATACTATCATTTAACAACAATACTTCTTTAATGACTGTAACATTATAGATATGATATCTATTGAGCTTTTATCAAAATTCTAGTTCTTTAAAATTAAATTTTATCATGGCTCTTAAAGTTTGCATATGAATTTCAAACAAAAACTTAAATCTATATTAAATAAGGTTAAGATTTTGAATGAAATTTCACTGAACTGAAGATAAATTCAGCAGAGAATTGATACATTGTTGAGACTTCTCATTGTATATACTGTATATCTCAATTATTCTCATCTCTTTTTAATTCTTAAAAAAAATTGAACTATTTCCTCAAAACAATATTTTCCCTCTTAGCTGAGAGATATACACATATACTTTATATTTTAAAATATTCTTGGAATGTGCAAAATCTCTTTTTTTTTCCAAAAGAAAATTCAGAGTAGAGTTTTCAATTAAACATTTTGTGGGTACACCAAAAGTATTCCACAGTATTGAGCCTGGATTACTTGCAAAAATGGAAAAAGCTTCAGAATTCCATGCAATGCATCTGATTTTTAAGACATAAGAGGAAGTTTCCTTGTCTCATTGATTAAATGACAGTTTGTCTGTTTTACAGGGGGCAGATATAGGGAAGTTGGGCTTTATTTTATATTGTATTAAATGTAAAGAACAAGGAGTTTGATTGGCTATCTGGATCAGCTGCCTTGGTGAGGATTTCAAATTACAAAAGATATTAAGAAGTAGTGCATGAGATTTAGGTGGGGCTCTGAGGGGTCCCTGGGAGCTTTCTGTATATAATTTTATCACTTTATTCTTTTTAAATCAACGAATCCCATTTGGCCATTATCTCCTCAGTTTTGACTTATTTTCATTTCTCTTTGTAATACCTTTTTGTTTAAAAAATTCTTTATATTACAAAAATATTACATGAAAAATATATGAGATTCCTGTGTGCCTCGTTTTCTACCCCTCCCACAATTTCCCGCATTAACAACATCCTTCATTGGTATGATACATTAGTTACAATTGATGAATACATATTGGAGTATTTCCACTAAGTGTGGATTACAGTTAATAGTATAGTTTACACTCTGTCTTTCACAGTTTTTTAAATTATGACAAAATATATAAAATATATAAAATATATATTGACCTGTATCTGTCATTTTAATGCCAATCAGGACAATTCCAATGTCCTGAAAATGCCCCCATACTGCACCTGTTTTTACCTCTCTCTCCCCTCAGAACCTCCCATGACTACTGCATCCACAACAATGATAAAAGTTTTTCCATTGCTAGAATAATAATAAATCTATAGTAGAATAACAGTAAGTCAACTCTACTCCATTGGCCCTTCCCCAATCCTGTGGATTTTGGGATGGTGATGGCTGCTCCATCTCTAATTGAGAGAAGGCTTAGTTCCCATGGGTCAGATGGATGTGACTATTTTGCTTGCAGTTGCAGACTCTCTCTGTACCCTCATCAGTCCTTTGCAGAGAGATTTCTCCAATGGCTTTTCATAGTATTATTAAACCTGCACTTCAATCCTCTGTTTTAATGTAAACTGCAAGTTATCTGAGTTTTGGTTAGCTTCAGTTTAAACATTTTTGAAAAGAACACCTGAAAGATGATATATTCTATTAAACAGACATATCGTGAGACACATAATGACAGGTGGGTTAATTATTATTGATACCAATTTTGATTACACATTTAGGGACACAATCATCAATTTTCCCCATTGTAAATATAGAGAATGTAATTCAAATTTGAAATCCTGTCAGTATGAGAATATCTCAATCCCTTACAAAACTTTTCTTAATGATTTATTGCATCCATTGCTGATTGTTGCTTGCATCAGTCATAGAATAAGTAATTAGAAATGAGACTTTTCAAATTACATAATTCCCTCTATATTTACTAGTGCTGGTCTTTGAAAGGAAAAACAAAACAATTTTTCAGTATTTCCCAAAGTAAAAACTTATTATCAAAATGAGGTAATTGAAAATACTCCAGAAATTTCCCACAAAGAATATAATTTGTAAAATATTAAAGAAAACGTCATTCTAGGAATGCAAATTTAAAGGAAACAGCCCACAAATTTCTTTTGTTTTGACACATTCACTTAACTCAGCAGTAGCAAAAAATCAAAAGAGTTTCAACAGATATTTCGGGACATGACTAGACAAGATTGCATGTGACTGAGAAACAATATCTGCTCATCTGTTTAATCCAATTGACAAAAATAATGGTGACAGGAATGAAAAAAACAACATTAATCAGAAAAACTTAGGGTCAAGTCCTGACACTACTCAAATTCGTGACTTAGAATCATGTTTGTGATCAAAATGGGGGGGTGTTGGCGGATTGTGGGCACATGGTTCATGGATCAGACATATATCTTAACTCTCACTAAAACAAAAAAGAAAAAGTCAGAAGCTACTGTGGGAACCTGCTTTGGGTCACAGCAAACCAGGACACTGCTTACCAGCTCTCAGAAGAGTGAGGGTCAGAGACATGAAGAAGCTAAAATGGTGAGTAAACCTCCCAACTGCTGAGAAGTTCTCCCCTTCCCAACTCCTGAGATATTAAGTGAGGGTAAAACTCTTGGTGAATTGTATCTAACTGAAAGTAAAGCAGACATCTACCCCCAAAGGAAGATCTCTGAATCATCTAGGAGCGTGCTGGACAGATAGAGATGCCAGGAATAATTGGGGATTGCTTACATCAGTGTCTGGAAGGGGCACACATATCCAGCCCTCAGGGCAGATTATGTGGAGACCCTGGCCCCCTGCTCCTAACAGGAGTGTGACTGCAGATTTCTGGCAAGGAAGAAGGGTCTGGGAAAAAGGAGAGTGATTTTTTTTGCAGTGAGTTTATCCAGCTGGGCCCCTTTTGAATATCAGAAGGGACCCCAACTTGACAGAGAGAAGGGAGGGAGATCATCTCAGGCTGGTGGTCATGCCCAGCAACATAGGTAAAAGAGGAATTACATCAGAGAGGACACAGAGACAGGCAGCAATTGACACCACTCCAGCTGCCTGCAGGGGATCTAGCCTGCCCAAGGGAAAAGGGGCAGACAGCCTTTTGAAAGGATAATTAACCTAAGAACTCAGAATAACTCAGTGGGAGAATTCCTACCTAGCTTATATGAGGTCCCTGGTTTGATTCCTGGCTATTCCTTGAGAAGAGATGCACCAGGTTATCAGGTATCCAGCTAAAATTTTATGAAAGGGAGCATGTAGAAATATTATTTGTATTAACTTTTCTTGGATCTTTCTTTTCTTTTTAAAAGAAGTTCTTTTTCTTTTATTTCCCTTACTTTACACACTAAAACCCAGATCAAAATCTGCAGAGGGCAGGTTGCAGGGTGAGTGATTGAGGAACACCAGCATGCCGAGAAGATCCTTGGGGGTCTAAGAAAGAAGGCTGTTTTTCTGTGTAAATTATTATTTTTTCTTCTGTATCCTGTTTTTAAAAAATGAGTTGCTGCTGTCTTGTTTCTTACTTATTTTGTATCCCCTCCCTTTCTTTCTGTTTGCTTCTTTTTCTTTTTCATTTTTTCTTTCTTTTATTCTTTTGGTTACTGATGTATTCTACCTACATTATTTCTTTTCACCTCTTCATCTTTATATCTTTTGTTTTCTATTGTTCTCTCATTCCACCTCTGTTATTTGGTCTCAAATTTTTCTTGTTTGTATTTCTCCTTCTCTCACCTTTTTTCTGTATACTTTCTCATTTTTAATTTTTTCTTTCTCTGTTTTCTGTTTTCTTTTTCCTTTTACTCACCATTTCAACATTTTAATTCATTCTATTTGTTACTCTATCCTGTTTCTTGTTTCATTTTTTATATTACACTTTCTAATCTTATTCCTCTGTGCTTCTTACTTGTGTTAATTTTTCAATTTCCTAGGTCTTGTACATTTGCTTTCCTAGCTTTTACAATTACCATTACTATTATTCTTTTTGTCTTCCTATCTCTTTCCTTTTCCCTAGTCATATATTTTTTTTTTCTTTCAAAGGAAAATAAAAAATTCTCTTTTAGAAAAAAGAGCTGAGTGGGACCAAGATCATGCCCAAGTGAGTAGCTTTGGGAACCCATAGATTAGGAGCCTTCAGGGCATTGATCTGGAAGGAGCTGGAGGAAAAGTTAAATTCCTCAAGGTGCTGCTGGCTTGATACTTGGTTACTGTGTGTCTTCTTCCTAGATTTCCCCTTTTCTGTGTATACTGCTTCTGCATACAAAGGCTGTCTCTTTTCCTTCCCTCATTATTGTATCTTCTGCTTTCTGTTGTTGTTCTTACATTCTGCCTCTATTTGTTTAGTCTCCCATTTTTCTGGTTTTTATTTCTGCCTCATCTATCCTGAATTCTTTCTTATATTAACTTTTTTCTTTTTCTCTTTTCTTTTCTATTTCTATTTCTCCTCATCAAACTGGTCTTTTATTTCAGTCTATAGATTTTTCTCCATTTGGTTTCCCATTTCATTGCTGGTACCACACTTTTTTATTCCTATTACTCTACACTGCTTACATGAGTAAAATATTCATTTTCCAAGGTCTTAAATGGTTCCTCTTTAACAATTACTATTAATTGTACTATTATCCTTTTACTTTTCTTACCTCTTTTACTTTCTCTGGCACTAATTTTTTCTTCCAAGGGAACATAGACAACAGCAAAGAAATAGAATAAGAAGAAAAATGTGTCAAAGAGAAGACATAACACACACACACAAATAGCAAATAGAGTAAGGAAAGAAGCTAATTAAGTGAATAAACCCATTAAAATAAAAAGATCACCTGGAGGCAACAAAAATTTTAAACCATACCAAGAAACAGGAAGACATGGCCCAGTCCAATGAACAAACTAAAAATCAGCAAGAGGTGTAGAACTTTGAACAACTAATCAAAGCTGTCCATACAATATCATGGACCAACTTAATAAAGTGAAGGAAAAGATTAAGAATATTAAGAAGACACTGGGAGAACTACTGAAGAAATTGTAAACATACATAAAAAGATAACAGATATGATGGTGATGAATGGCAGAATCCAAGAAATTAAAAAGACAGTGGAAGCACATAACAGTAGATTTGAACAGGTGGAGGAAGGAATTAGTAATGTGGAAGACAGTACACATCAGATAGTAGAACAGATAGATAAAAAGGTAGAGTAATCCAGCTTGGACTTAGGGATTTGAACGACAACACAAAATGCAGAAACTTATTCATTATAAGCATCTCAGAGGCAGAAGAGAAGGGAAAGGGGACAGAAGGAGTGTTGGAGGAAATAATGGCTGAAAACTTGCCAACATTATTGAGGAAGATGGATGTACAAGACCAGGAAGTGCAGCACACCCTGGACTAAACACAGAGATATGGAAGTTAAATGACACACTCTTAGAAATCAGTAACTACCATGAAATGAATGCAAATGAGGACACAATATATCAAAACCTATGGTATGCACCAAAAGCTGTAATGAGAGGGAAATTCATAGCTATAAATGCATACATCAAAAAATAAGAAAGAACAAATATCGAAGACCTAACTGTACAATTGGAAGAAATGGAAAAACAACAATAATTAACTCAAAGGAAGTAGAAAGAAAGAAATAACAAACATTAGAGTGGAACTAAATGAAGTAGAAAATAAGAAAGCACTAGGAAAAATGAACAAAACTAAAAGCTTGTTCTTTGAGAGATTAATAAAATTGACAAGCCCATACCCAGACTAACAAAGAAAACAAGAAAGCAGATGCAAATACACAATATCAGAAAAGAGGAGAGGGATATCACCACTGACCCCACAGAAATAAAGAGTATCATAAGAGGATATTTTGAAAAATTATATGCGAACAAGACTGATAATTTTGAGGACATGGACAAATTCCTGGAAACTCACAAATAGCCTACATTGATAAAAGAAGAAATTGATGAACTCAGACCAATTTAATATAAAGAGATAGACTCAGTAACCAAAACCACGGAACTAACAAGAGCCCAGGACCAAAGGATTTACAGGTGAATTCTACCAACCTTTCTGGAAAGAACTAACACCAATCCTGCTTAACCTCTTCCAAAAAAACAGAAGTAGAAGGAACATTCCCTAACTGATTCTATGATGCCAATATTACCCTAATACAAAAGCCAAACAAAGATGCCCTAAGAAAGGAAAATTATGTACCAATTTCCCTAATGAACCTAGAGGCTAAAATCCTCAACAAAATACTTGCTAATCACATTCAACAACATATCATATGAATTATACCCCATGACCAAGTGTGCTTCATCCCTGGTATGCAAGGATGGTTCAACATAAGAAAATCAATGTAGTACACCACATAAATGAATTGAAAAAAAATCACATGATCATCTCTATTGAAGCAGAAAAAGCATTGGCAAAATATAGCAAACGTTCCTGATAAAAAACACTGCAAACTTTCTGAACATGATAAAAGATATATATGATATATGCACAGCTAGCATCATCTTCAATGGTGAAATGCAAAAATCTTTCCCTCTAAGTTTGGGAACAAGACAAAGATGCCCACTATCAGTGCTCCTATTTAACTTTGGCCTAGAAATACTTGTTCAAATACTGAGGCAAGAAAAATATATAGAAGGCATACAAATTGGAAAAGAAGAAGTAAAAATTTTAATATTTGCAGACAACATGATCCTATACTTAGAAAGCCCTGAGAAATCTACACCAAAACTTATAGAACTTATAAATGAGCTCAATAAAGTCACAGGCTGTAAGATCAATGCTCAAAAATAAGTAGCATTTCTGTACAGCAATAATGAACAATTTGAGGAGGAAATCAAGAAAAAAAAAACATTTTCAAAAGTAACTAAAAGAATCAAAACCCTAGGAATACATTTAACTAAAGATGTAAAGGACTATGTAGGGAAAACTATACAACACTATTAAAGGAAATCAAAGAAGACTTAAATAAATAGAAGAATATTCCTTGATCAAGGATAGAAAGACTAAATATCATTACGATGTCTATCTTACCAAAACTAATCTATAGATTTAATGCAATCCCAATAAAAATCAACACATCATTTTTTAATGAATTGGAAAAACTAACTACAAAATTTATTTGGAAGGGTGAGAGGCCCTAAATAATCAAAGACATATTGAAAAAGAAAAATGAAATTGGAGATATCACACTACCTGACTAGAATACATACTACAATGCTACAATTGTCAAAACTGCATGGTATGGGCACAAGGATAGACATACTAACCAATGAATCCAAATTGAGAGTTCTGATATAGATCCTCACATATGCAGTCATCTGATATTTGACAAGGCCACCAATCCCACTCAACTGGGAGAGAATGGCTTCTTCAACAGATGGTGCTTGGAGAACTGGATATCCATATCCAAAAGAATGAGAGATGAATACCATCTCACACCTAATACAAAAATCAACTCAAGATGGATCAAAGATCTAAATATAAGAGCCAAGAATATAAAGACCTTAAAAGACAAGGTAGGGAAACATCTACAGTACCTTGTAATAGGAAACAGATTCATGATCTTCACACACAAAGCATGGGCAGTGATAGTAAAAATAGATAAATGGGATCCCCTCAAAATTGAAAGCTTTTTCACCTAAAAGGAAGTTATAAAGAAAAAACAAAAAGGCAGCCTACCTAATGGGATTAAATATTTGACAATGATATATCTGATAAGAGCCTAATATCCTGCATATATAAAGAAATCCTATATGTCGAAAATAAACAGACAAACATCTCATTAAAAAATTCATAAAAGACCTGAAAAGACATTTCTTCAAGGAAGAAATACAAACAGCTAAAAAGTACATGAAAAGATGTTCAACATCACTAGCTACTTGGGAAATGCAAATCAAAACTACAATGAGATGCCATCATACATTCATTAGAATGGCGGTTTTAAAAAACAAACAGTGGACTATAAGTGTTGGACAGGATGTGGAGGAATGGGAACTCTCATTCTTGGCTGGTGGGAATTTAGAATGGTCCAGTCATTGTGGAGGACAGTTAAGGAGTTAATAAAAAAACTAACTATATAACTGCCATATGATCCAGCAATTCCACCCTGGGTACATATCCAGAAGAATTGAAAGCAAAGACACAAACAAATTTATGCACACCAAAGTTCATAGAAGCATTATTCATTATTGCCAAAAGTTGGAATCAACCCAGGTGCCCATCAACAGATGACGTGATAAACAAAATGTTTTAGATATATACAATGGAATATTACTCTGCTGAAAGAAGGAATGAAGTGCTAACACACAAGATAATGTGGATGAATCTTGAGGATCTTATGTTAAGTGAAGCAATTCAGGCATTGAAGGATGAACAGTACATGACCATACTGATATGAATTAAGCAAGTGGAGCAGAATCAGAGAGCTATTGTCTGGAAGATAGGTTTACAAGAAATAGAAAGGCAGAAGAAGGTTGTGAGCTAACATCCACATGGATGTAATCTATGTGGGTATATTGTGTAGTTGTGATTTGATGGGATATGATAAGAGAGTAGTGATATTATTAGATTGGGTGGTGCAGTTTTCATGGTGGGTAGATTGGGAAGTGTGGGATGGAAGGTCCAGGGAACTGGGGAAGGGAGTGTTGTGAGAAGGTGAACATTTGGGGATTTTCAGGTATGTGTTTGAAAGTAAAAAGTTGGGAATGCTCTTATGGCAATATGACAAGTAAAGGTTACTGGTTTATGGTGTTGGATGGGGGGCATTCAGGACAAGGCACACCTGGAGAAGGCTTCTAGGGAGTGTGTGAATGATCATTCTATCATAATGTGTTGTATCAATGGGTGGAGACCTACATAATGAACAGGAAGGAGTTGGAATGCAATTTTTGGGAAGACCGATTTGCTCACAAGTAGACAGGCTGAAGTATCTTGAGAGCATGGGCAGTTCCTAATAGGGGAGGTCAAATCAGTGTGTCAAGACCTCAGTTTTGTTGCATGTAACTATGAATCTTGTCATCCAAGGAGAGAAGCCAAGGGATCACCATGGTCTCTGAGGGGAGGGAGAGGGAGGAAGAGAATAGATCAAACAGGGGATATTTAGTGGGCAGTGAAAATGTTCTACATGATCTTACAATGATGGACAGAGGACACGGTAAATATCATCAATACTTATAAAAATGTACTGTCTAAAATGTAAACTATAAAGTAAACCTTTGCCAATGTTTAGTAGCTATGTTTCACTATTTGTATGTGTTATAGCAAAGATACCATCCACATATAAAAGGTATTAATATGTGGGGAGGAAAAAGGGAAGATGTTTTGTATATGAGTGTGTCCTGTATTCTGTGTGTGACTTCACTGTGACCTAAAAATTCTATGAAAACAAAATGGAAAATAGTGAGACACAGGGAAATGAGTGGGAGAAGGTGCCATGGTACAGACAGGACACAAGATATTGTGATGAAAAGCAAAATGTCAAAAAAAAAATTATAGTAGTTTTCATTATTTTTTATAACCCACTGTATTAATTTCATTTTATTTTTAGTTTTTTTAAAATTGTTATGTATTTTATATATTATATTTAAACCTATTGTTTCATTTTCCTTTTATATGCATTTGGCTATTGTAATGATTTCATTTTTGAAAAAGCTTTGGATCACAGAAGGGTTACAACTGGAGAGAGGGGGAGGCTCATTGGTGTGGGGTGTCAGTGATGTAGGATGCATGGGTGGAAGTTCACCTAAGCATACATATGAGGTATATAAAAATGTTCAAATGTTCATAGGGCATTGTCACAGGAGGCGGAGATTCACACAATAACAGAGAATCCCGAATTCCCATCCTGGAGAGCTCTGCCACATTCTCTAAGGGAGCAGCAACAGTCTCCCAAGTGCAGGGGCAGTTACTGGTGAAAGATGATGAACCATTGATGGGCCTTGATATTGATGACCAGGCTTATGTGTCTTTGCTCTTGAAATGAAGCTTAGCCTATTGTTATGGTGTGCCTAAGACTTGCCTCCTGACAGCCTCTTTGTTGCTCAAATGTGGGCTCTCTCTAAGCCAAAAGCAGCATATGAATGCATTACCTTACCCCCAGCATGGGACATGACTCCCAAGAATGAGCCACCCTGGCACCAAGGGATTGCTACCAAGCACCAACTAGCAATGCAACTGGATAAAGACTTCTAAAAAAAGGGGGAAAAGGTAAAGACAATGAGTTTATATGGCTAAGAGACTTCAAAGTGAGTCAGAAATTCAACCAAGAGGTAACGCTTATGAACATCTCAGCATGATCTCGTAGACTGAAATGTGGATACCACCCCCAAATAATGGGGCTCCTGGGGGCTCTGGGGACACCTAGGTGCTATGGCCAGGGTGGATAGCTCCAGAGTTCAGTGCCTTGTCAGTGGGCACTACTTTGGATTTTGTGTTCCTGAGAGTGACAGAGTTGAACTCAAGTATGTCTTCCTTGAACAGGGCTCATCTGTCCCTTCTATTTAAGCCTATACTTGGTGCTGGAGTTTGTAGGTGTACATCCAGAGACTCAAGTCTTTGGGTTCTCCATGTGCCAGCTGGTCCTGGAACCTCAGCATAGTTGCAACACCTATTCTAGATCTCATTGAACTCAATCAGGTCAACTGGCAGGGAAATGATAATGGGCAAAGGCCACCCCAGGGAACAGAGAGATTCTGCAGCTGCAAACAGGATAACCCCATCCATCTTTCCCATGGGATATAAGCCCCCTCTCAATTGGAGGTGGAGTGGACATCACCATCCAAGAATCCTCAGGATTAGGGGAAGAATTATGGACTAGACTGGACTTACAGGCATTCTACTATAGACATATTGTGATTTTAGTAATGGAAGAAATTACAACACTCATGTGGAGCCAGTGGCCACTGGAGGTTCTGGGGGCAGGGAGAGAGAAAAACAGTTGTAATATGGGGGCTGTTTCAGGACTTGGGAATTGTCATGAGTGATGTTGCAATGACCGGTATAGGCCATTTTATTCAACATATAACATGCAGAACTGCGTGGGAGAGAGTGTATTCTACAATGTGAACTATGGCCCATGATTAATGGCAAAGCCCCAGGATGCATTGATCATTTGCAACGAATGTGCCACACTAATGAAGGATGCTTATGTGGGATGGTGTGGGAGGTGTGGGAAGTGGGGCATATGGGAATCTCTATATTTTTTTGTGTAATATTTATGTAATCTAAGCATTTTTTTAAAAATTTAAAAAATGGGGTGTTATTAGTGAAAGAAAAGAGAAATTAATCTGTCCAGAATTACACTTACATAAATATAGTAAATATCACTGTAATAAAGCAGTCCAATGGAAAAATTATAATCTTCCCGCAAAATGGTGTTCGAACAAGTGGACATCCACATAAAATGAAATTAGTTTAGAAATAGACCTTGCATCTTTCACAAAATTTAACACAAAAGGGAACATGGTACTTAAGTAAAATTATTGGTGACCTTGAGTTTTGTGGTGACTTTATAGATACAATGAAGTGTACTTTATGAAAAAATAGATAAGCTGGAGTTGATGGAAATTAAAAACTGTTCTGTGAAAATCTCTGTTTTTATAATGAAAATGCAAGCCATAGACTCTTAGGAAATACTTGCAAAACATATCTGATAAAGTTCATTGTATACTAGACTCTAACTCTTTAAGTTTGCTTATTATAATTATTTCATATGAGTGAAATCATAAAATATTTGTCATTTTGTGCCTTTTTATATCAGAATAATATTGCATAGCATGTATATGCCACATTTTGTTTATTCACTCTTCAGTTGATGAACACATGAATTTCTTCTACCTTTTGGCAATTGTGAATAATAGTTCTATGATTATTGATACACAGATATATGTTTGAGATCCTGCTTTCAATTCTTCTGGGTATGTACCCAGATGTAGCATTGCTGGGACATATGATAAGTCTATTCTCAGCTTCCTGAGGAACTACCAAACTCTCTTCTGGAGTTGCTGCATAATTTTACACTCACATCAGCAATGTTTGTTTGTTCCTATTTCCTCTCCAACACTTGCATATTTCTGTTTTATCAACAGTAGCCATTCCAATGTCATTTGGATTTGCATTTTCTTACTAGCTAAAATGGTAGTGAGATTTTGAGGGCTCCAGAAAATTCTGTTCTTAAATTAATCCATTCCTGTTGGTGGGAACCTATTGCAGGTGTGACCTTTTGATTAAAATTTTTTAAGTTAAGGGACATTTAAATAGATTATATCAGTAAGGCATAACCCAGGGTGGGTCTTAATCCACTTACTGGAGTCCATTAAAAATGAGATGAATATACAGTGAGAGAAAAATGCCACAGAAAGAGAAAGAGAAATATCCAGAAACTGTGAGAGAAAGTCCCAGAAACCAGAAGCTGAAAACAATGGAGCCTGGAGGAGAAGGCTGAGATGGGCAGATGCTGCCATGCAGCCCTGTCATGTGACAGGAATCTAGGAACTCTGTTAGCTGATCTCTGGGGAGAAAGCTTCACCTGATGCTTGATTTACACATTTTTCTCAGACTGAGAACTGTAAGCTTATAAATTAATAAATCCCCATTTTAAAAACCAACCCATTTCCAGTACATTGCCTTGGTGCCTTTTGCAAACTAAAAGAGCTGGTCATGTTGAACAAGATTTCATGTGCTACTTAGTCATTTGTATATAATCTTTGGTAAATGTTTATTCAAATCTTTTACTAATTTTTAAATTGGATTGTTAGTCTTTATTAAATTTTTGAGTTATGTGATTGCTTTATATATTTTGGTATTAAACCTTATCAGATATCTGGTTCCCAAATATTATGTCACTTTTGTAACAAAGACCTATGATGCACAAAAGTTTTTAATTTTAAAGATGCTGTTTATCTAAACTTTCTTTTTTTGCTTGTGATATTGGTGCAAAATCTAAGAAAACATTGCCTAACCCAAGATCCTGAAGATGATTCTTACATTTTCTTCTTGGAATTTTATATTCATGGTTCTTATAATTAGGGCTTTGATCCATTTTAATAAATATTTTGATATGGTGTGAGATAGGGGTCCTCCTTTATTCTTTTGCTGATGAATAGGCAGTTCACCCATTACCATTAGTTGAATAGTTTTTCTTTCCCAATTGAGTGGACTTGGCAAGCTTGTCAAAAATCTATTGGCTGCAGATGTGAAGGTCTGTATCTGAACTCTCAATTTGATTCCGTTTGTCTCTCTCTATATATATATCTTTGTGCCAGTACAAGCATATTTTGACCACTGTAGCTTTGTAGAATGCTTTAAACTCAGGAAGTGACATTTTTTTCTTTCTCATTCTTTTTTTTTTTTTCAATAGGTTTTTAGCTCTTTAGGGTTGCTTATCTTTCCAAATACATTTGGATATTGGCTTTTCCATTTCTGCCAAGTACGTTATTGGAATTTGGATGGAGATTGCCTTGGATATATAAATCATTTTGCATCTAACTGACATCCCAATGATACGCATCTTAATATTTAGTCTTCCAATCCATAAACACAGAATGCCCTTAAGTTTATTTAGGTCTTCTTTTATTTCCTTTATGACTATTTTATAGCTTTTTGCATACAAATACTTGGTTAAATTTATTCCTAGATACTTGATTATTTTAGTTGCTATAATAAATGGAATTATTTAATGATTTCCTCCACAAATTGTTCATTCTTAGTGCATAGAAACAGTGCTAATTTTTTAGTGATTATCTTGTACCCCACCACATTCTTGAACTCATTAGCACTAGTAGAATTGTTTTAGATTTTGAGGGACTTTATATGTATATATATCGTGTCATCTGCAATTAGTAAAAGATTTACTACTTCTTTTCCAATTTGGTTGCATTTTACTTTTTATTCTTGCCTAACTATTCTTGATAAAATTTATAGCACGATGTTGAATAACAGTGGTCACAGTGGGCATCATTGTCTTGCTCCAGAACTTAGAGAGAAACATTTCAGCCTTTCAGTCTTGAGAATAGAGTTAATTTTGGCTTTTTCTAATATTCGCTTTATCATGTTGAAGAAGTTTCCTTTTATACCTATTTTTTCTAAGTTTTTTTTTTGGGGGGTGCTATTTTTAAAGGAGCTTTAGATTATATAAATGTTACATTGAAAATATAGGGGGTTCCCATAACTCTTCCCATAACCTCATCCCCTCCCACACTTTCCTCAATTAACAACATATTTCATTAGTGTGGTTCCTTTGTTACAATTGATGAGCACATATTGAAGCACTGCTACTAAGCATGGTCTATAGTTTATATTATGGTATACATTTTGCACCACACAATTTTATAGGTTTTGAAAAATATATATAACAACTTTTATCCATCATTGCTATATCATGCAGAGCAATTCCAATGTCCCAAACATGCCTCATGGTACATTCTTCCCTCTATTTCCCCTCAGAACCTCTGGTGACCACTGCCTTTAGATAAATGTTACACGTTCTTCCATTACTAGAATGGTAATGGTAAAGTAGACTAAGTCTACTTTAGTCCATAGGTGTATTCCATCTTTATCTTTGTTCATTCCTCAGTCTTGAGCATTTTGGGATGGTGATGCAAATTCTGCTTCCAGTTCAAAGGGGGCTTAGATCCCATGGGGCAGATGGTTGGAACTGTCTTGTTTTCACTTGTAGATACTCTCTGTTTTTGGAATGGGTGTTGTCCATCATCCTTTTTTTTGGTTGTCCCAGGTGAGTCTTATGAACTGGAAAGTACCCATTAAATCTATGTCCTGGAGATTTAAATCTTCCTGCTATTCATATGCTGGTTCAGCCCTGAATCTATAAGTGTGTTCATCAAGAAATAATGCTGGATTTTGTCCACTGCTTTTTCTGCATCAATCAGGATGATCATGTGTTTTTCCCTTCTGTTAGCTAATGTGGTGTTTTACATTTATTTTCTTATGCTGAATCACTGATGCATACCTGGCAGGGGAACACTTGAGCTTGGTGTATAATTCTTTTAATTTGCTGTTGGTTTTCATTTGCAAGTATTTTTTGAGGATTTATGTATCTATATTCAGGGAGAAATTGATTTGTAATTTTCATTTCTTGTAGTATATTTATCTGGCTTTGGTATTAGTGTGATGTTGGCCTCATAGAATGAGGAAGGTAGTGTTCCCTAATCTTGAATTTTCAAAGAGTTTGACCAAAAATGAAATTAATTTTTCTTGGAATGATTGGTAGAATTCCTGTGTGAAGACATCTGCTCCCAGTCTTTTCTTTGTTGTCAGGGTTCTGATGACTGGGTCAATATCATTACTTTATTTAGTCCATTGAGGTCTTTTATTTTTTCGAGAGTCATTGTAGACTTTTCAAGAATTTCTAGGATTTTGTCCATTTCATCCAAGTGTTCTAATTTATTGGCATACATTTGTTCAATTTGTTTATAGTATCCTCTAATGGTCTTTTTCTTATTTCTGTGGGGTCAGTATCAATATCTCCCCTTCTCATTTCTGATTTTTTTTATTCGAACTTTCTCTTTTTTCTTTGTCAGTTTGGCTAAGGATTTATCAATTTTATTGATCTTCTCAAGGAACTAAATTTTGGTTTGTTAATTCTATCTATTGTTTTTATATTGTCACTTTCATTCTTTTCTGCTGTAATCTTTGTTATTTCATTTTATTCTCTTTGTGTTGTGATAGGTTTGCTGTTCTTTTTCTGTTTCTCCAGGTGTTCACGTAGATCTTTGATTTAAGATCTTCCTTCTTT